>JAVLUX010000024.1:38182500-38285000 GCA_032164185.1 Moxostoma hubbsi | reverse complement strand
TGGGTATGGCATGGCGTTGCAAAATGGAGTGATAGCCTTCCTTATTCAGAATCCCTTTTACCCTGTACAAATCTCCCACCTTACCAGCACCAAAGCAACCCCAGACCATTATATTACCTCCACCATGCTTAACAGATGGCGTCAGGCATTCTTCCAGCATCTTTTCATTTGTTCTGCGTCTCACAAACGTTCTTCTTTGTGATCCAAACACCTCAAACTTGGATTCATCTGTCCACAACACTTTTTTCCAGTCTTCCTCTGTCCAATGTCTGTGTTCTTTTGCCCATCTTAATCTTTTTCTTTTATTGGCCAGTCTCAGATATGGCTTTTTCTTTGCCACTCTGCCCTGAAGCCCAGAATCCTGCAGCCGCCTCTTCACTGTACATGTTGACACTGGTGTTTTGCGGGTACTATTTAATGAAGATGCCAGTTGGGGACCTGTGAGGCGTCTGTTTCTCAAACTAGAGACTCTAATGTACTTATCTTCTTGCTCAGTTGTGCAACGCGGCCTCCCACTTCTTTTTCTACTCTGGTTAGAGCCTGTTTGTGCTGTCCTCTGAAGGGAGTAGTACACACCGTTGTAGGAAATCTTCAATTTCTTAGCAATGTCTCGCATGGAATAGCCTTCATTTCTAAGGACAAGAATAGACTGTCGAGTTTCAGATGAAAGTTCTCTTTTTCTGGCCATTTTGAGCGTTTAATTGACCCCACAAATGTGATGCTCCAGAAACTCAATCTGCTCAAAGGAAGGTCAGTTTTGTAGCTTCTGTAACGACCTAAACTGTTTTCAGATGTGTGAACATGATTGCACAAGGGTTTTCTAATCATCAATTAGCCTTCTGAGCCAATGAGCAAACACATTGTACCATTAGAACACTGGAGTGATAGTTGCTGGAAATGGGCCTCTATACACCTATGTACATATTGCACCAAAAACCAGACATTTGCAGCTAGAATAGTCATTTACCACATTAGCAATGTATAGAGTGTATTTCTTCAAAGTTAAGACTAGTTTAAAGTTGTCTTCATTGAAAAGTACAGTGCTTTTCCTTCAAAAATAAGGACATTTCAATGTGATCCCAAACTTTTGAACGGTAGTGTATATATATATATATACAGGAGTTAAGTGCCTTTGCACTAAACATTTTAAAGAAAGAATGAATGTTAAATCATAACCAGTCCTCCGTCCTCCAGTTACTGTAACAGTTTCAATTCAGGACAGTTCAGCCTTGTTCAAAAACTGGATTTTCATGGCTCTGTAAAAAGCATGGGAAAAACACTAGGACAGTTCAGCCCTGATTTTAAGGGAGTAAGGGGTTAACCGGTCGATCCACTCAAGCCTCTGGAGGAATCAGATACCGCACTGTGGTTAACGGGTCAAATGTTTTCAGAGCTCAAGTGTTGCAAGTTTAAATCTTGTGGCAAACAGTTGAAAGATTTACAGCGTTCTGTCGTGTGCTGCCGGTGATATATTTCCTCCCTACTGTTCTGCTGTAAAAACAAAAAAACTACATTTGATTTAGAATTTAGTAAAAAAAAAAATTGGTAACGTTTGTCAAAACAAACTTTGATGTTGACTTGACAAAAACTAGTTCATCCCATCAGACAGACAGTCAGACAGACAGACAAACTGTCAGACAGACCGATGGACAGATGGATAGACAGACTGACAGAAACATAGATAGACAATCCATCAGACAGACTGATGGACAGATGGATAGACAGACACATATATAAACAGACAGACAGACTAACCGTCAGACAGACAGATGGATAGACAGACAGACAAACTGTCAGACAGACCGATGGACAGATGGATAGACAGACTGACAGAAAGATAGATAGACAATCCATCAGACAGACTGATGGACAGATGGATAGACAGACAGGCAAACTGTCGGACAGACTAATGGACAGATGGATAGACAGACAGATGGATGGACGGACATGGACAGACAGACAGGTAGATAGATATATAGATATACAGACAGACAACCCATCGGAGAGACCAATGGACAGATGGATAGACAAACATGGACAGATATACAGACAGACAGATAGATAGACAGACAGACAAACCATCAGACAGACTGATGGACAGATGAATAGACATACACATATATAAACAGACAGACAGACTAACCGTCGGACAGACAGATGGATAGACAGACAGACAAACCATCAGACAGACCGATGGTCGGACATGGACAGACAGACAGGTAGATAGATATATAGATATACAGACAGACAAACCATCGGACAAATTATGGACAGATGGATAGACAGACAGACGAACGGACAGACATGGACAGACATACAGACAGATAGATAGACAGACAGACAGACAAACCATCAGACAGACAGATGGATAGATGGATAGACAGAGACGGATGGACATGGACAGACAGACACATATATATACAGTATACACAATTCACTCAACAGTGCTGCGGCATCATGCTAGTAGATTTAAAAAGTTCTGGGCGGCAATACGTATCATCAGTTCTTTCAGGTGGGCATACTCAAAATCATAAGAAAGATGGCTGCGCATACAGCGTATGTCTGCATATGCCCTAGACTACACTACTTGTCCAAAGCACACCCACAATTAGTTTTAACCAATCATCAGCACTCTTTGACTAGCCGAGTTCACCTAGGTCAAGAATTTCAGAGATGTGCGTGAACAGGAGAAATAACAACAAATCAACGCATCGGAAGAACAAAAACATCACTGCATTTCGTCATAATTTTTAGGGCAAACTAAAAGAAGCCTTTTCACCCAATAAGCATAAATTAGCCTTAATGTAAGTCAGAACAGTCTGAAGGTCTGTGTGAAGTTTGCCAGATGCAGCTTGAAAGAGTTGGTCATTTTGGCCCAGGTTTACATATTTAAAAAAAAAAGTAATCAGATAGTTTTCTGAAGAACCATCTCTTATTGATTATTGAGATAATGAACGTGATCTGGATGTCTATCAATGTTTCAGTGGTTCATAAGGCAGACAGGAAGTCGAGATATCTCAAGAAGGATGTGAGAGGAGAGACGACGAGGTGTGAAACCTCCTTTCAGCCAAGAAGAATCACACGCATGAGTTCTGGAGCTCCCAGATGGGAGAATGGCTCTCTCAAGATGCCGAGCAGCATGTCTCGTGAATTTCATTACCGTCTTCAAAAACTTTCCTGGCTCTTTAAAATAAAAGAGCTTGATGTACCATGTGCCACTCTGTAACTTTCAGAACTCAAAACTTCCTCTCTAGTCCATCTAAACATTTATTGAGACTAAACTGCAAAAACGATTCCACCGTCCACATTTATATATGAATGTGTACAATAACCCATTGCAAATATACTCTGTTTTAGGCTGAATATTACGAAACCAGCCACTCTGAAATCAGAAGATATTAGAAGTTGACCATTTAATCCCATTAACGCTGCTTTTAAAGCGCTTTGAGCACGGGAAAAGCGTTATTTGTATTAAACAATATATTTTTATTATTAATTGTTTTTGCATTTAATTAGCACTGATAGTTGCTTTTTTAATTAGCTTTTGGAAATGTAAGCGCAGCGTAGTTGACTAGCAGCTGTACATCATCGCACCATTAGCTGGGTAACTCCCAGCCAATCACATGTAAGCCATTGCATTATAAGTCTGTTCACAATCTATCACATTGCTGTTTCAGTGTGCTTTTCTGGTGAAGACATATCTGATTTGTTACTTGGTTGCTAGGGCTACCCCATCTGGTTGCTATGCAGTTACGAGGGTGATACTTACCAATACTACTTGCTATCATGAGTGAAATAAGTCAACCCAGATGTCTCTACGATTTTCTGGTGCAGAGATATCTGATTTGTTACTTGGTTGCTATGGTAACCCCATCTGGTTGCTATGCAGTTACGAGGGTGATACTTACCAATACTACTTGCCATCATGAGTGAAATAAGTTAACCCAGAAGTCTCTACGACATTCTGATTCTGAGATACCCATCTTTGTTTTTTTGAATGGAAGTTAATGGTGTTTGGTTGCTAGAGTGCTCTAAATGGTTGCTAGGGCATGGCTAAGTATTTCTCAGGATGATATTTTTTAGTTTTTTTCTTTTAAGTTTTTTCTGTTTCACTGATTATTCTGGTAATTTAGAAATTATATTCAAAATCACAATAACAAAAACCTTAATAGTCTTAGAAATAGGCATTGTTGTCCATTAATATTCATAATAAAATGTATTATTTACTTTTTTGATACTGGGGTGAAATGTGACCTGGGCGTGTTTTCGTGTAATCACACATCAGCGCTGACACTCAATAGTGCACACTTCACAGGTGTTACAAAAGAGTACATGTCAGGTGTCGGTTGCCTAGGTTACAGTGTGCCCACCGCTGTGCGGATATCAATTTCTAGTTTTCTCATTGCGCACACACGCTCTTTGGTTTTGAATAAATATGGTCTGGTGCATCAATCTCCCAGCAGCCTCTTTAATGAAAGACTAAATCTCATTACAAAGTTGCCATGGCGATGAGTGCACACTAAAAGTTTCCCTATTGAGAAGAAAAGGCTTCGGGATCGACAGCACAAAGAGAAAAGTCATCTTTCATCAGTGTAATATGAAGGTCTGATTAGTGTGTGATTACTGTGTGAGTCGGTGAGCGTGTTTATATGATGAAATGATAAAGTGAGAAGCAGACAAAGAGATACGGGGTTGCTATGTGTAATCGGGTTTTAAGCAGAGCTGTATTTCGCTCCCACTGTGTTTCATTATATCTGATCCGCAGTCAACAGGCCAGAAACAGTTTGATCGGCTAATGAAACGTGACTGGAGATCTGCTATACTGTGTGAGCCATGAGGTCTGGGGACACTGTCTAAAGCCTCATTTTGTATTTCTTCCAAAGAGAACCAGCTAAACACGGAGCCCCTTAGAGGATAGGGTCAGAACCTTTTCTGACATAGGTTTGCATTCCCTCGGAATACAACCGTGTCATTTCCTATGAAAGTTGTCAAATACTGGAGTGGTGGTGGCTTAGTGGGCTAAAGCACATAACTGGTAATCAGAAGGTTGCTGGTTCGATCCCCACAGTCACCACCATTGTGTCCTTGAGTAAGGCACTTAACTCCAGGTTGCTCCGGGGGGATTGTCCCCGTAATAAGTGCACTGTAAGTCGCTTTGGATAAAAGCGTCTGCCAAATGCATAAATGTAAATGTACTAGTCAAGTATTATTAATATTGAGGATGTTTATTAGTTTGTGACCTCAGTCCTACAGTAATAACTCTGTATATCAGGCTCATGCTTGTTTACGCCTTGATTTCAGCTCTGCATTGACCTTTTAATGAACTACTCCAGTGTAATACCACCTCACACAAACACATCTTTGGGTTGAATAAAGAAACGTGAGATGTATGACAGCTGGAAGAGGATCAAGTCCGACAGAAATGAGGATCTAGGGGTTTCATTCAGGTCAGTCTGTACAGATAATTCTACACACACTTTTAACTTCCACTTAAAGGTGCACTCAGTAATTCTAATCCAATACACGTTTTGTCCTCACACTGTGCTAGTTGTCCGTTCTGTGGGTGGGCAGGAAACATTCTTGTATTTATACACAGCCCTGGCTCTGTTAATGGGACCAAAACAACGTGGATCAGACTGATCAACACAACACCACTCCAGTCAATCAGCAACAGGGGATGGTTATTGCGTGCACAGGATGGGGGGTGGGGGCAAATCGAGAGGGAAATTCTTAAGAAGAGTGATGGCAAATTTGGCCGATGCAAACTTTCTAAACTCCAAGGAGGACAAATGGCTGAGAAAAAGACCAAGAAAAAAGGTCAGATGAATATAAATTAATAAAGTAGGATTATGATAAAACGAGGTCTAGGAGCTGCGTCAACATCAGCGAGGCTTTTCAGCATGCATTAATTTGGGGGGGGGGGGTGGAGCTTCCAAAGGAGCACTGAGGGGAGGGGTGTTATTGTTTTGCAGTTGAGTTTGAATATCAACAGTGTTCCTCAGAAATCACTGAGTGCACCTTTAACTCCTTGTCAATGTAATATTTCACAAGACGACACACAAAGACCCCAAATCTGACAAGATGGCAATTTAAAACATCAACAAATGAGAATGGAATTTGGTTCACTAAGAAGAAATTAGCAACGAGTATCATGAAAATACCATGTTTTTGGACATTTATTATTTTACCAAATTATTGGACATTTACTATGGTAATACCATGTTTTTTGCACATATAATTTGGTAAAATCATGTTTTTTGGACATACTATTGTAATACCATGTTTTTGGACATTTACTATGGTAATATCATGTTTTGGATATTTACTATGTTAA
The DNA here is from genome assembly GCA_032164185.1 of Moxostoma hubbsi. Lineage (NCBI taxonomy): Eukaryota > Metazoa > Chordata > Actinopteri > Cypriniformes > Catostomidae > Moxostoma > Moxostoma hubbsi. The sequence goes on along the minus strand of JAVLUX010000024.1, from coordinate 38,278,666 downwards.
TACCATGTTTCTGTGTACATATAATGTTTTTGGACATTTACTATGGTAATACCATGTTTTTGGACATATACTATGTTAATACCATGTTTTTGGACATTTACTATGGTAATACCATGTTTTTGGACATATACTATGTTAATACCATGTTTTTGGACATTTAATATGGTAATACCATGTTTCTGTGGACATTTAATGTGGTAATACCATGTTTCTGTGGACATTTAATATGGTAATACCATGTTTCTGTGGACATTTAATATGGTAATACCATGTTCCTGTGGACATATACTATGTTAATACCATGTTTTTGGACATTTACTATGGTAATACCATGTTTCTGTGGACATATACTATGTTAATACCATGTTTTTGGACATTTACTATGGTAATACCATGTTTTTGGACATATACTATGTTAATACCATGTTTTTGGACATTTAATGTGGTAATACCATGTTTCTGTGGACATATACTATGTTAATACCATGTTTTTGGACATTTACTATGGTAATACCATGTTTCTGTGGACATATACTATGTTAATACCATGTTTCTGTGGACATATACTATGGTGATACCATGTTTTGGACCAGGGACGTCGTTAGGCCTATTTTAAGGGGGCTGAAGCTACCCCAAAATGTTCCTAAGCCCCCCTAAATGATAATAAGAACAACAATAACAATTCGATTATCAGTATCCTCATTCATATTTAGAATTAGATGCAACAAATGATATATATCCAGCTACAAAAAATAGCCGGAAAGTAGGAAGTTGGACGGAAGTACAAAGAGTCATTGTGCTATCAAGATGATGCACCGCAGCGTCTCGTTGCATTGGTGTGAACTGCGGCAGCTTTCAGAGCGTTGCAGACCGGAGCGCTGCAAGTAACTGGAGGATTCATCTCGTCTCGTCGTTACTCTAGTTTGGTCTGAAGTTGAACTCGCTATCCACCCTCCCGCCCACACACACCGATACACATGCTAATGGTGAAAGGAAGATTGGTAACTGTCGTGATACAGAGTGAAAAGTTGTTTTTAATTACCTGCTTACCTTTAGCTACGTATTCTTGAGGTAAAGGAAAGGGGATATTTTGGTTTGCTATGGAAAACTGTAGTCTAGCTAGAGTGAACAAGCAAAATACAAGAAATGGTGAACTTAGCAAGCTAATCACAACTCTTTATTCTTTGCCAATAATATAACCTATCTCTATAATAGGCATATAAAACAATATCAATCCCCATAGAATGTTGTTGTCACTGAAAACTAAATGTCATAGGGTCCCTGTTAATGCTATTACCGTTGTATCCTTCAATTCATTGAGCAGATGAGATGGGATATTCGAAGATATTTTAGCAGATAGAAAGAGAAGCAGCCGCAGGAGATTGGCAGGACAGTTGATTCTGAGGGAGCCGGTGTGATTGAGGTCAGTAATGGTCTATAGGTCTAGGGATTGTTTCTTCTAACAATAAGCATTTGTTGGCAGGTCTAGGCACTATGCATAGCCTAAACTAAATTATTTCATTATATTTATAATATATGCTAGCTATACCAATTTAACTTTCTGCATTCATTGGCTGTGATAAATTAAATAAATACGTACATGTTACCTAAATGTAGGCTAAAGATGAGCAAATGCCCACAGATACACATGTGAAACTAAAATGAAAGCAATCCTACATACAGTACATATATACAGTAATCATTTCTCCAAATCTTTTATTCCTTCCGCCATCAGGTTATTGTATTTAGACAGTAGCCACTTTAAATAGGATCCGTATCAATAGCTTATATGATAAAGTGTGAAGTGATGCCTATTTTTTATTTTTCTTGTACTGCTATTTGTCATATTTGTTTAACTTACCAACTTTTTAGCTGTCTGGCCTCTGTTTTACTTGTTAACATCTTGGTTTCTTGACTGGTTGTTGGCATAAGTGTAGCTCTAGATGTGAGTGCAAAGATTTTGCAAACGCAAGTTACAAATACCCTGGGGGCTAAGCCCCCCCTGTCTTCCAATCCTAGTGACGTCCCTGTTTTGGACATATAATGTGGTAATACCGTGTTTTTGTTTTGGACATATACTTTGGTAAATCATGTTTTTTGGACATACTATGTTAATACCATTTTGTTTTTACATATACTATGGCAATACCATGTTTTAGACATATACTATGGTAACACCTTGTTATCTGGACATACTATGTTAATACCATTTTGTTTTTACATATACTATGGCAATACCATGTTTTAGACATATACTATGGTAACACCTTGTTATCTGGACATACTTTGGTAATACCATTTTGTTTTTACATATACTATGGCAATACCATGTTTTAGACATATACTATGGTAACACCTTGTTATCTGGACATACTTTGGTAATACCATTTTGTTTTTACATATACTATGGCAATACCATGTTTTAGACATATACTATGGTAACACCTTGTTATCTGGACATACTTTGGTAATACCATTTTGTTTTTACATATACTATGGTAATACCATGTTTTAGACATATACTATGGTAACACCTTGTTATCTGGACATACTTTGGTAATACCATTTTGTTTTTACATATACTATGGCAATACCATGTTTTAGACATATACTATGGTAACACCTTGTTATCTGGACATACTTTGGTAATACCATTTTGTTTTTACATATACTATGGTAATACCATGTTTTAGACATATACTATGGTAACACCTTGTTATCTGGACATACTATGTTAATACCATTTTGTTTTTACATATACTATGGCAATACCATGTTTTAGACATATACTATGGTAACACCTTGTTATCTGGACATACTTTGGTAATACCATGTTTTTTGAAGATGTACTTTGGTAATACCATGTTTTTTTGGACGTGTATCATGGTAATATCATGTTTTTTGAAGATGTACTGTGGTAATACCGTGTTTCGACATATACATGTACTATTGGTAATATCATATTTTTTTAACATTACCATGTTAATACCCAAGTCAACAGACCTAAAGTATCTCTGATATTCTGCTCTCTACATATTTTATACAACTTTTATTAATCCCAAATTGGTTTGGGTACAAAACAAAATAACAGACAAGACAAACAATAAAAACTATATATATTTATTTATATAGTCCCTATAAATATATATATATATATATATATATATATATATATATATATATATATATATATATATATATATATATATATATATATATATATATCGGGTCCCTTCTTCAATACAAGTCTATAGGATTTTTTCACCAAATGTATAAAAAATGTATTTAAATACAACAGGTATCCAGACATCATATGAATATATGTCAGAGATATGTCCTCTGGTTTCTAGGCAACATCATCAGGACTGAACATTTATCACAAAGATGCTTAGATGAACCTGACACTGCAACACACACTTGCATATACAGTACATGCACACTCACATACACATTCACACATTCATTTGTGGAGGAATGTTGCATGAATGAAGCAGAGGGATTTTAACCATGGCAACTATTGCTATGCACCCACACACCATTCATCAGAAAGAAAGAGTATGATATATTCCTCTCCTTTAAAGCATTTTGGCTCTCGAAATTCCAGCCTGTTTCACATAGCAGTCTTTTGACTATCAGCACAAAGTCTGGTCAACATTGCACATAATTCAGGACAAGAACCGCCTATTTAGACTTTGATGCTTTTTCATTCTTAGGAAATAACTTCTTATAACATTTGATGCAAACCAGTGGTAAAGAAGTGTTTATGAGAACATATAGAAAGTATAAAGGTAAAAAAGTCAATCTGGGATCCAGTGGGGACAAACCGTAATGGAAGTGAATGGGGGCCAAACGGTAAACGTTAAAATACTCACTGTTACTCCAAATACTCAAAAGTATAGTCACAAGACGTCAGTAATATGCATTAAGTGTGGTAAAATCGCTTACTAGCCTTATCAGTGTAAAGTTATTTCCAATTTTACAACTTCGTTGCCATGACGATGTGGGGGGTGTTGGGGGCCGACCCACCAACCCGCTCGGTTCTCCCGATAGCCAGTCTGCCTCTGTTCGACCCGAAAGTGCGTCGGGCCATCGGGAAAATGCTCGGTATGCCAGATTACCAGTCCGGCCCTGGCTACAGTGAACATAAAAGATTAACATACTATATTTTGAATTTAGCTTATTAACGTATATTAATAATAAAGGAACAATAATTTATAAATGATCAATTAACTATAAACTAATGCTTTGCAAAAACTTTTTAGCATGTAGATATTATAAAGTGTTAAAACAATATGGCTCCATTCATTAACATTAGTTAATGGATTAGGTATCTGTCAGGATAGATTTGACGGAAGCAAGTGCAGATTAAACTCTTTATTTAAGTAGTCATAGATAGGAAGTCCAACACAGAAAACAGGTAAGTAGCGCAGGGACTCCGATGGTCAGATGAAGATAGTGCAGAAACAGTGGTGCGGTGATAAGAGTCCAGTGATGAATTGATATCCAGATAATCCACAGAAACGAGAACCGGAACAGGAGGGGTAGAGACTCGAACACGACTGGAACACAGACACACCGAGGAAACCACATACAACGATCTGACAAGGAAGATGAGAAGGTGATGAGTATAAATACACATGATCAGATAAGCTGCAGCTGGTGATGGGATAATGAGGGGATGGCTGATGAACGCTGATGAGCGGCCACCCCCATCTAATCAGCGCCCACACATACAACAACAGAAACACGAGACAAGAAGAAGACATAGGATTTACCAACCGTGACAGTACCCCCTTCCCTAGGAACGCCTCCTGGCGTTCCCAGACTCCCTTACCTGCCGATTGTAATCATCGATAAGGGAGTGATCCAGGATGTCTCTAGCCGGTACCCAACTTCTCTCCTCCGGACCGTAACCTTCCCAGTCCACCAAGTACTGGAATCCGCGTCCCCTCCGTCTCGAGTCCAGAACACGATTGACCGAATACGTAGGTTCCCCATCTACGAGACGCGGCGGGGGGGGAACCGGGACTGGCGGATTAATGTGAGCAAAAAATACGGGCTTAACATTGGAAACATGAAATACGGGATGAATCCTCCTGTACACTGGAGGAAGGTTGAGGCGGACTGTCACCGGACTAATGATCTTAGTGACAGAGAACGGACCAATGAATTTTGGTGCGAGCTTATTCGAAACGGAGCGGAGAGGAATGTCCTTGGTTGAAAGCCACACTTTGGAACCGACGACGTATACGGGAGGCGATCAGCTTTGGCCTTGGTGCGCGCCCCCACTTGGAGTAAAGTCTCACGGGCTCTAGTCCAAGTGCGGTGACACCTCTGGACGAAGGCGTGGGCGGAGGGGACCGCAACTTCGGACTCCAGACTAGGAAAAATAGGTGGCTGGTAACCTACACTACACTCAAACGGTGATAGGCCCGTGGATGACACTGGCAACGTGTTGTGGGCGTACTCCACCATAGACAGTTGCTGACTCCAAGAGGAAGGATTCTTGGACACTAAACATCGCAACGTTCGCTCCAAATCCTGGTTGGCTCGCTCAGTTTGACCATTGCTCTGGGGATGGAACCCAGAGGACAGACTGACCGTCGCACCCAGAAATTTACAAAACTCTCGCCAAAATTTGGACACAAATTGGGGTCCTCTGTCAGAAACCACGTCTGTCGGGAGGCCATGAAGCCGAAAGACGTGGTTAACGACAATCAACGCTGTCTCCTTGGCTGAAGGTAATTTGGGCAAGGGAATGAAATGGGCCGCCTTCGAGAACCGGTCCACCACGGTCAAAACTACCGTGTGACCCTGGGAGGGTGGGAGGGCAGTGATAAAATCTAGCGCGATATGGGACCAGGGTCTCGAAGGCACCGGCAGCGGTTGAAGTAACCCATCTGGAGGTTGATTGGAAGTCTTACCCGTGGCGCAAACTGAGCAGGCCAATACAAAATTGTGAACATCACGAGCCATGAGAGGCCACCAGAATCGTTGCTTAACTAAAAATTTAGTACGATTGACTCCAGGATGACAAGCCACATTGGAACAGTGTCCCCACTGAATAACGCTGGACCGTAACCCTTCCGGTACAAATAAACGATTCGGTGGACAACGAGTCGGAGGCGTTACCCCTTCTAAGGCCTTCTTGACCTTCGATTCGATCTCCCATGTGAGTGTAGAGATGAATAGGGTCTCTGGTAAAATGCATTCGGGAGTAGACGGGCGTTCGGAACGGTCAAAAATGCGCGATAAAGAGTCGGGTTTGATGTTTTTGGAACCCGGGCGGACGAGAGAGTAAAGTCAAAACGACCGAAAAAAAGAGCCCACCGAGCCTGCCTGGAGTTAAGTCTTTTAGCAGTACGAATGTATTCCAAATTCTTGTGGTCGGTCCAGACGATAAAGGGTACCCCCGACCCCTCTAACCAGTGGCGCCACTCTTCCAATGCTAATTTGACCGCAAGCAACTCTCGGTTGCCAATGTCATAATTGCGTTCGGCAGGGGATAAACGATGAGAAAAAAACGCGCAAGGATGCATCTTGTCGTCTGAAGGAGAGCGCTGGGATAACACTGCCCCTACCCCCACCTCTGACGCATCGACCTCCACCACAAACTGACGTGATGAATCAGGGGTTATCAGGATGGGGGCTGAAACAAAGCAACCCTTAAGTTTGGCAAACGCAGCTTCGGCTGCGTCTGACCACCTGAACGTCGTTCTGGGGGAGGTCAAGGCGGTCAGAGGCGCGGCTAGTCGGCTGAAATTGCGAATAAAATGCCGGTAAAAGTTGGCGAACCCCAGAAACCTCAGTAGGGCCTTACGGGAATCTGGACTTGGCCAATCCACCACAGCCTTAACTTTCTCAGGATCCATGCGCATTCCCTCAACCGAGATGATGTGTCCTAGGAAAGGAACAGACTGTGCATGAAAGGCGCATTTCTCCGCCTTGACAAAAAGCCCATTCTCTAGAATGCTGTTACTCACGAATGCCTCCGATGAGGTTGAAGAGTCTCCCGCTGCTTCCATGCTTTGAGGGTCAGATCGTTCTGTCAGGATAGATTTGACGGAAGCAAGTGCAGATTAAACTCTTTATTTAAGTAGTCATAGATAGGAAGTCCAACACAGAAAACAGGTAAGTAGCACAGGGACTCCGATGGTCAGATGAAGATAGTGCAGAAACAGTGGTGCGGTGATAAGAGTCCAGTGATGAATTGATATCCAGATAATCCACAGAAACGAGAACCGGAACAGGAGGGGTAGAGACTCGAACACGACTGGAACACAGACACACCGAGGAAACCACATACAACGATCTGACAAGGAAGATGAGAAGGTGATGAGTATAAATACACATGATCAGATAAGCTGCAGCTGGTGATGGGATAATGAGGGGATGGCTGATGAACGCTGATGAGCGGCCACCCCCATCTAATCAGCGCCCACACATACAACAACAGAAACACGAGACAAGAAGAAGACATAGGATTTACCAACCGTGACAGTATCATGAACAAACAACTAACATATATTTATTATATAATTGATTAATCTTTGTCAATATAGTCTTCCTCTTGGTAATAAGCATTTATAGTGAGCGAGTCCTGTCTGCAATCAACACAGTTAAGGAGTGATTTCCTGGTTCCTGAGGTCGCTGATAACCTTTAATTCGACTGGACTGATGGCACACAGATTCCAGGTAGTCCTCTTTATGAAAATGTACCATGAACCCATTAACCTCATCTCTAACTTCCTGTAGGGCTGGCACACATCACGCCACACTGCTCTGTAACCTGAAGTGACCGAAATCAACACAGAGCGGTTTTATTTTTAGAGAGATTGGATTGGCCTTCACTGTGAGCGTGCAAGAATCACATCAGCAACAATATGCATACCGGTTGAAGTAGCGCTTTTACCAAAACACACTAACACACTTGCCATTGACTCATTGCTGGGGGTCAAAGCCACACGCATACACACTGCAGGGATGCAGCATATGTTGGTGTACCAGTCGCAGTTGGATGTAGTTGTAGTTGTATGTTCAGATGTTAATGTGTCGTTGTACGTCAGAGCACAGCGTGTACTCCGTCTCAACCTGGACGTGCCATCTGTTATCACATTCACCGCTGAGACCCAACGGTGGAGATTCTCTCATGTCACAAATGAGATCTCTGGAATATCTCAATTTTATCTACAACTGAGATTTTATGGACATCTCAATTGGGATTTTTCTTTTCAACGGGTGTTTTTAACTTGAAGTCAATTTCACAGCATGCAAAACATTGTTGCGAAACCACATTTTACAAAGTTTTTCAATGAAGGGGAAATTGAATCTTGCTGATAGTGATATTTTACCAATATCGATAACTAAGGTGGTGGAAAAGACTGATTACCTGATTATAAAGGCTGAGGGGCGGCTGTGGCTCAGGTGGTAGAGCAGGTTGGCTGCTAAACGCAGGGTTGGTGGTTCGATTCCTGGCCCGCACATGCTGAAGTGTCCTTGGGCGAGACACTGAACCCCAAGTTGCTCCAAATGGCAGGCTAGCACCTTGCATGGCAGCTCTGCTGTCATTGGTGTAGGAGTGTGTGTGTGTGTGTGAATGAGACACACTGTAAAGCGCTTTGGTAACCTCTAAGGTTAAAAAAAGCGCTATATAAGTGCAGACCATTTACCGAGTAGTTGGCTGATAGATCGATTCATAGAATGTAATAAAAGAAAAAAAAAAAGTTTTTTGACTCACTATGATGGTCAATGGCATAGAGGCCAGAAGAGTCCAAAATCATAATAATCCCAAATGCAGCGTGCTGAGTGACTCCAGCCAGGTCTCCTAAGCAACCAAATTGGCCTGGTTGCTAGGGAGGGTAGAGTCACATGGGGTAACCTTCTTGTGGTCACTATAATGTGGTTCTCGCTCTTGTGGTGAGTTGTGCGTGGATGCCGCGGAGAATAGCGTGAAGCCTCCACCCGCGCTACGTAATGCGCTAAACAATCCACGTGATAAGCTGCACGGATTAACAGTCTTAGATACGGAGGCAGCTGAGATTCGACCTCCACCACCCGGATTGAGTTGAGTCACTACGCCACCACTAGGACCTAGAGCGCATTATGTTGCATCAGCAGATTCGTTTTTTTCTATTGTTATTCACAGTTTATGAAGTTAATACATAATACAATACGTTTTACATATAGTTGCATTTTTCTTTGCATGGCCTCGCTTCAATTTAGAACATTTGCTTTATTTAATCAGAATAACCAAATCTGCATTGAAGTGGTGATAAAACTACGGATGAATATAGTCAGTCAATGTTTTTATTTAACTTCTAGAGGCCGACGATATACTGTACAACCAAGCTGATCTAACTGTAGATATATAAAAATAAACTATCGGACTATTGGCATAGATTTGTGCCAATAGTTACAAAAAAAAGCAACTATCGGCATTATTCATTGGTAAAACCGATATATCGGATTGCCACTGCTTCAAATGCACAACATAAGGTTTCTCGCAGACATTAAACATGTACACATGTGCTGGTGATGGGTTGCCATGGGTAACTGGTTAGGCACATCTGACTGTGTCCACTTTGCAAAAATCATATTATGCCTCTATCAGATGATAATAGATTTACATACTGAATAATGGAGAAAAATATCTCAAGGGCGTCTGACTCAAACGCTTCAAACTCCGACTGGGTTTTTCAATGAGACGCTTTTCAATTTACTCGGTTTTTGAGCAGCCTTCAATTGATTGATACACCCACATGCCATTCATTTTTTTAAATGATAAAGAACAACAGAGCACAACAGAGACACTTTCACTGAACCAAACAGTTCTTTGGACGTTGTATAGTAGAGAATACATCACGCAATTTTCTATCAGTCCACATACTAGAATTTATACATGTCTAAAACAGAAAGCAGCTGCCTTGATTTACATTTATGCATTTGGCAGACGCTTTTATCCAAAGTGACTTACAGTGCACTTATTACAGGGACAATCCCCCCGGAGCAACCTGGAGTTAAGTGTCTTACTCAAGGACACAATGGTGGTGGCTGTGGGGATCGAACCAGTAACCTTCTGATTACCAGTTATGTGCTTTAGCCCACTACGCTATTTCTAGGCACCATAGAGACTACATCGCATCTGATGATCAAGAACAAAATCACGTCAGGTGAACTTTAGAGGTAATCAAGCGAATATTTAGTGTAGATTGCTACGGCAACCATCACCATTAGTATTGATTATACTTAGGATTAGGAATTCAAATGGTCCCACTTTATATTAGGTGTCTTTACCTACTATTTACTAACATTAAAACACATACATTACAATGTAATGCAGGTACTTTGAATGTAAGTACAATGCAACAACATGTGGGTCCATTCGAACCAACCCCAAACCTCAAATTTTAAACTTTGGAGCATAAATTGCTCTGCACCATTGGTGCAAGGGACAGAAATTATTGCTCAAATCATGTGGCTTGGTGAGGGAAGTCTATGAAATCAGACTTTTTTAAATACATTATTTGATACCCCTTTCTCCCAGTTTGGAGTGCTCAATTCTGACTACTTAGCAGGTCCTCGTGCTCACCTCAGGAGTTGCCTCCGCTTCTGAGACCGTCAATCCGCGCATCTTATCACGTGACTCATTGTGCATGACACCGCAAAGACTCACAGCATGTGGAGACTCATGCTACTCTCCACGATCCTCACACAACTCACCACACGCCCCATTGAGAGCGAGAACCCTTAATCGTGACCACAAGGAGGTTACCCCATGTGACTCTACCCTCCCTAGCAACCGGGCCAATTTGGTTGCTTAGGAGACCTGGCTGGAGTCTCTCAGCACACCCTGGATCTGGACTTAGTCAGCATTAATATTGAGCTACCCAGACCCCAATCTATGAAATCAGACTTAAAATGTTCGCCTGCTAAACAAAACTGGTACAAAAAAATACAAAACCCTACACTTACATTGAAGGCGGGACCTGAGTCACATTTAGAGACTGGAATATCAGAGAAACTTGACTTGGGCCAGTTAGCAACCACTCAGAACACCCCAGTAATCACCTAGCATTGCCCTAACAATAACAGCTACATGACTTAATGTTGATATTTAAATCATGCATCATTTACGACTCTATAGTGTCTCCCAAGCGAATGTGCAAACTGCAAGAAATTAAATTTTCCTCTTGGCAGGGCTTTGTCAATCGTGGTCATTTACTCTTTACAGGTGACTTCTCACCCACAGATAGAGTTTTGGACCACCATGACCACATGGTAAGCTACCGAATGTTCCAGTTCCACTCATCAACCCCATTCTGCCAAGTTACTGACAAGCGGCAACTCCCATGAAACATCTTCGCATCAATTTGTGAATGTTAACTTTTTCCAGTGGCGCTATTAAAAGTTTGTTCTGTCGGTTGCCTTAAAGACCCTGGTTCTCATCCCGCATTGAAACCAGGAAGTAATTGCATTCACATAATCAGTGCAAAACAAATTTTAAGGTTGATTTTTTTTCCCTCTAAAATGGTTAGGGTTGGGGTTAAGGGGTCTGAAAAGATGGAAACTTCAGCACAAGTATTATTTATTTACTAACGTTAACAACGATTAATGAATGATGTAACAAATATTTTGTTAATTGTTTATTCATGATATCTAATGCATTTACTAATGTTAACAAATGGAACCTTATTGTAAAGGGTTACCGGAAAAACAATTGAGATATTAAAGAGATCTCAATCATTTCTTTCTTTCATGTTGAACACAAACACACTATAAATAGTAAGTGTAGCACTTCCACTCACTGGAAAACTTCCTGATGGTGTGATGCCAATTCTTTATCACGAGGAATCTGAGGTCGGTGGTTATGCAATCACTAGTATGGGTTAGTGCAAACTGTGAGAGCTTAACATGCATGCATGCTTGTCTTGTTTCCAAATGCCTCATATGGTCAGTTTACAGCACAAACATGCAACCACATAACGTGCATGAATGCAGAAACCATCACGTCAGCACAGAGAATACTGAAACTGCTGTTGAATTCAGAGTCAAAGGAAGTAAAACTCGTAACCTGTATCTGAACTCGCTGTTCTTGTTTATTCATAGACACACTGCATGGTTAAATTATCAACTGCATATTCTCACTTAATTATTTGCATTGGATCAATGCACCGATTGCATAGAAATGCAACACATTTATTCAATTTTTTATAAATGTTGTTTCTTAAGGGAATCATCACTGTTACTAAAACTCATACAAAGAGAGAGTGATTTGAACAAACCCCCATAACTGTAACCATGACTTTAAAAGGACAAACACTGCTGTGTACAATGGGAGAAAACACAAGGTTTGGAACGAAACAAGGGAAGCTTAAATAAATAAATATGGAATGAGTAACCAAATTTGTTCATTGATGTTTCCTTTCTTTAAAACAATGTGTTGAATATGAGGTTAGATAAAACTTGATACTTTTGTAAATGGTCTGCACATATGTAGCGCCTTTTTAACCATAGCGGTATTCAAAGCACTTTACACTGTGACTCATTCACACATTCACACACCAATGGCGGCAGAGCTGCCATGCAAGGTGCTAGCCTGCCATTGGGAGCAACTTGGGGTTCAGTGTCTTGCCCAAGGACACTTCAGCATGTGGAGTCTCGTGGCCGGGAATCGAACCACCAACTCTGTGATTGGTGGAAAACCCACTCTACCATCTGAGCCACAGCCGCCCCGTTGTAAAAATGGACAAATTGCATAGAAATGCTAACTTTAAAGCTGAAGTGTGCAATTTTTATGACTATAATAGCTATAAGCAAGACATTTGTTGGTTTATTCCCCCCCAAAAAGTGTAAAAACCGTTATTCCAGGTCGCTATCAGCCTGACACAATGGCTCAACCAATGGCATGAGTTTGGGGCGAGGCTCTCTGTTTTGCGACCAATGGAAGACAGAGGGAGTTCTCTGGAAAGCTGTTCGTAAACAATATTTTTGCAATTCTGTTTTGGCTTCACCACTGGCGCAGAAATTATACAATTCCATGCACTTTTTTCCACTTCACAAAAACAAATGTTCAGTTTAGCTTCCCGGAGCTCTTTTTCCTGCTCGGACTTCCTCCAACTGAGGAATGTAGCAAACAGCTAAAGAGGAAAGTGCATTGGGTCATTATCGCTGGGAAGAGAGACTGAGGAGCGTCCGGAACAGTAGCGCACTGTGTGTGCTGAAAGGAACGACACTTCTTGTCTCTGGAATGCAGGTCTGATTTTAGCTGACAATCTTTGGTTAGCAGAGCACTGACTCCTACTAATGAGACAATGAGATACGAGCTGGCGCGAGATGGCAAAAACAAACGCACAAGCACAAATGCAATGAGAAGGCCTAGATGAGCATGCAACCCTGAGATGGCATTAAAGACCTCTCTCTCTCTCTCTCTCTCTCTTTCTCTCTCTCTCTCCCTCTCTCCCTCTCCAATCAGCCCAGTTGCTGAATAATACAAAGCAAACACTGACCTACTTTTCCACACTGGGAACATGCAAGAGCAAAGACCTGGAATGGATTGACAAAGAGATACAGAGCTGACAAAAACTAGGGGTGGAGACCCAGACTTATCTGTGTTTGTTCAGCTGGGGTTTTGAGAGGCGCTGTGGTGTGAGGGGTCTTTGCATGGGACCACAGCCTTAAAACGCTCATAGAAAGTTTCTACTATTGAGTTAGGTTGCAGTATTTTTGACGTGTCATGCATGCAGACGAAACAATTGAAGAAACGGACAACCTGACAGAAGTTGAGCGTAGGCTACTACATGCTTATTGATATCTGAAATCGTCATGAAATTAGCCAAAATATTTCATTAACATACATGCAAGGGGTGGGGCATGCGTGGAACATTTATGAATGATAGATATCGCAGTGGGTGCGCAGAATCCATCTAGTCCTGCTAAATAAAATACAACAATACAACAAGCGGAAGACTGATCGACAGTCCACAACAGTGTCTTTTAATATAAATAAAAAACACAAAAAAAACAACACTTTACAGTGCTCAACACTGGGAAGAGAAATAGGCCTGGGATTTTACATGGCAACTGGCTCAAAAGTTGTTGAGTGGGAGGGGGGGGGGGGTTGGGTTCGCTGTCCTTTTCTGCATATTACAGCTCCGTTTTGTGGTCCATTCTGCATAACGTGGTGGCTCATTTTTGCTTATTGCGGCCCATTTGGCACATTTCACGGCCGACCCACAGGCCCGCACGGTTCACCTGCTGGCCAGTCCGCCCCTGATCGGCCCCAAAGTGCATCGGCCCACCGGGAACATGAAAGGTATGCCAGATTGCCAGTCCAGCCCTGGAGCACACAACATAAACTCTTGCTTCCCAGCAATGTCATCTTCCAGCACATCAAACACACTTCCCTTGCCAACTCTCTCCCTCTTGTCTATGGAATGAGTCACCATTTTAGCTCCCCCATCTCACTCCAAACAAAGAACAGTTATTAGCGACCATTCAACCCTGGTGGAAATCCTTACCACTTTCTCTCTCCCTCAGACAAGCGCTTGACCAAGTAAAACATCTAGACACATTACGGTAATGAGAATTTGGGAGGGAAAATGTGCACTGTCATTAATGCAAAAAATGCTAATGGTCCCAAAAATAGGCTTTCTTTTTACAAAATATACACTTATATTGAGCTTAAACGCACAATGGACTGATTTTGCTCATTGTGTGAACACAACTCAAAATTACAATATTTCAAGTATTTACACATCATGGAAGTATTTGCATAAAACACCATTTTATTACAACTATTTAAATATAATGACTATCAATTTCAAGAGTTGCCATTGAGATTGTGAAGCATTATGTTAATGATAATTTGGGGAGAAAATGAAATGACAATTGTTTAATGCAAGATACAATTTAATGTTGGGGTTTAATGTGACCAACACATAATGTGCCCAAGTATGGTTTCACGCAAATAATTAAGTGAACATAACTCGAAATGACAAACTTTCTGTCTCCACTTGAAGGCTGCATGTGGATTGAAAAAGTGACTCCAGGTCAGTGAATTGCTGCTCCTTCTCTCTCTCGCTCCAGGTTTTCTGAGTGTTTGTAATGTGATGGAGGCACCCAGAATACCACATGCAGGAGGGCCTCTCCTCTCCTAGAGGCCCATGTGTATCCTTCCCTCTCTCCATGTGGCATGAATGTACAGTATGCACACACTCAGAACAGGGTCTCACCCATATGTCAGACCATCCATCATACCACTGAATTATTCCCACCTTGATTCATTATCCACTGTTGCCATGCAAGTGGGGGGCTTTTCCGTTCCATGCCAAGCAGCACTCCAAACAAGTTCAGACAGGCCGTTCCTGAACTCCCGAATGCCAGCGCTCCATTTATGACTCCAGCTGATTTGGAGTGGGCTGAAGTCTGGTAAAGTTGAACAATGTCTCGTCCCACGCAGAGAAAGAGACTGGCGTTTGAAGGAATTCCTTAGAGAACTTGTTTAGACAATTTTTCAACAGGCAGACAGAAAAATGAGGGTTTAAATGATTCTGTGAAACACTGGATGAATGAATTTCAAACACTGCAGCCAATAACATCATCAGCTGTAGGAAGATTTTTATTCCAGGTCCAGACATTAGACATGACTCAGTGTTTAACAACCTCAAAGGTCTTCCCAAATGAGATCTCTTTTGCCCCAGTTTGAACAAGAAACAACTACAAATCAATGCAATTTTTAACAGATCTGTTAAAGCTATTGATATAGCCCGTAGGCCATATCAATCACAAATAAGATCTCAATTGCTTCACCAATGCACAAATGGTTTTAAATAAAAAAGAGAGCATTTCAAGGCTTTTTGACACTTCTAGATTCTCCTGATCATCCACATATGTGCTGATCTAAAGGATTGGGATGCTCCATGACACTTAATATTTCTGTATTTTGTTGAAAGACTCCACATCACTAGGGAAGGAGGACACAGGGAAGCGGGTTTTCGAGACTCAGGTAACGCTTTTAATTGCCACTTCAATGCTTTACAACTTTCACAGACTCAGCAGTTTAGAGGCACGTACACAGTCAAACACATTTAGCTTCACAACCTAAACTCATTAGCTAAACAACATAAACTCATTAGCTTCACAAGCATCGTAGGCTTTCTTATGCCAGACTCTCTCTCCTCTCTGCTGGTGGCGTGTCCATTCATATGCCGCTCTCACCATGCTCACTGGAATTAGAGACAGGTGTTAGACATAATCTAGATCAGGTGTAAGTGCAATTACTGCTTTGCCTCGCTCTGGATGGACGCTCAACCACGCCCCCGCTGCCACATATCCCCACCACCTGACTCAGGCCGGGGAGCTGTATCTGGAAAGGAAGTCAGCGGCAGCCGTCAGCACCACCGGTCTGTGGATCACCTTGAATTTAAAGGGCTGGAGAGCCAGATACAACCGGGTGATCCGCACGTTGGTATCCTTCATGCAGTGGAGCCATTGGAATGGGGCGTAATCAGAGCAGAGGGTGAAGGCCCACCCCAGTAGGTAGTAACGGAGAGTGAGGACCACCCCCTTGATGGCCAGACAATCCTTTTCCACGGTGCTGTAATTTGTTTGCCTCAAGGAGAGCTTGCGGCTGATATAAAGCACCAGGCACTCCTCCCTCTCCACCACCTGTGAGAGTACGGCCCCCAGGCCTCTGTCTGAATCGTTCATCTGCAATAAGAACGTAAGAGAGAAATTAGGTGAATGTAAAAGCGGCCCCCCACAAAGTGTGGCTTTAACCTGTGTAAGTGCCTGCTAGCACTGCTCCGTCCACTTGACCGGGTCTGGAGCCCCCTTTTTAGTGAGATCAGTCAGCGGGCTGGTGACGTCTGAATAATTAGGCACAAACATCTTATATTATAGCCAGCCAGCACTAGGAACTGTTTCACCCACATTTTGGTCTTTGTCAGGTCACAGGTTGCATTCGCCGCAGTCTTGTCAATTTGGGGGTGCATCTGGCCATGGTCCAAGTGAACCCCAGATACTGTCCCCCAACCGTGCACTTCTTGGGGTTTGCTGTGAGCCCCGTCCATCGCAGTGACCTCAGAACCACACTCAGATGCTGCATATACTACTGCCAATCATTACTATAAATGATGATGTCATCTAAATAGGCAGCGGTGTAAGCTGAATGCGGTCTGAGGATTCGGTCCATGAGGCGCTGAAACGTGGCCGGAGGCCCGAACAAACCGAACGGAAGCGTCATAAATTGGTGTAATACAAATGGTGTGGAGAAAGCTGTTATTTAACAGGAAATTGGTGATAAAGGGATCTTCCATTAACCCTTTTTCGAATCCAATGTTGAATAAAATCGAGCATTGCCCAACTGATCGGGCAACTCATCATTGCGAAGCATTGGGTATACGCCATATTTAATAATAAGATCGACGAACTACGGCTACAGGTTACTCAGCGAATGTTTTTGGACTGCAACGTTATGGTTTTCATAGAAACTTGGCTCAATAGCACCATTCCAACCAGCGCGATTGAGCTAGAGGGGTGCAGTATACATAAAGCTGACAGAACGACTGTGGTAAAAGCAAAGGTGGGGGTGTTTGCATGTAAACAGAACTTGGTGCACCGATGCTGTTATTACTAAATTCCACTGTTCTGCTGATATTGAGTACCTCTTTATCAAGTGCAGACCCTTTTACCTTAATATAATAGGATAATAGTTTGATTAAAACCTGTGTCCACCAATGCTTGGTGAGTTCCCCCCTTGACAATTGCAGTACACTCCGGCCCAGTTGGGTGCAGTAAGAGGGGAGAGGGAAGAGAATGGGGAACACACAGGAGGAGGGGAGAGAGAGTAGGAGGTCTTTTCCGCCCATGGGTACGCCGCCATATGGTCCTCCGGCAGTCAGACAGCTTCCTCCAGCAACCCCAGGCGGTGGCATTCGACCCACTCCGCCATTCCTTTTGGTAGTCGCTGGATTATCTGCTCCAGCACTACCTGGTCATTCACTCCCACGACGCCGCAAGCCCCTGGCAAAAAAACAGCCATTTGCCATTGGGTCAAGGCAAACGGGACCGAAATCTCCAAATGGTTAGTCAAGATTACAATAAAACAACATATTTCAAATAAGTAGTAAAATCTGACAACACTGTGTGGTGGGTTGAGCAAGAGACGGACACAGTGGATGTGTCGTCAGGCCTCGGAGAGGCAGTTATTTAAAAAGTCCAAAACAAAAGGAAATCTGGGCCTTCTCAGTGGAAAGGGCTATGTGAAGGAAGAGTAGTGAGGACAGGGGAAGGTCCAGGTGATAGTTGGCGGGGTCTCCGCGGCCATGACGTGCTCCCCTCCTTGGTTCGAAATGCTTGATGCGGTGGCTTTACTTGAGCGGCCCAACTTCCCTGGGCCTCAGCACTTGAGGGGAATAGCGGCCCGGCATCCTGGCCAGTCGGCTGCGACGCATGCTCCAATAACCTGCGTCGCATCTAACTCATGCTGGGGTTCTGAGGGGCTGATCCAGTGACTCACACTGGATCCTCCCCACTCTGTTCTTGAACCTGTGAAGATGCCAGCAGGTAGAGACTGGTCTCCCGAGGAGTGGCGCGTTTGGTGTTCAAAGCCGATTTAAAGGCAGCAGTGATGAGCCTGAGTTCAGGTGAACCCCATCAAGTACCGCCAAATTGGTAAAAGTTAATAACTAATTTGGTAAAAGCGACGATGTTTCACGGGAGTGGCATGTCGTTCCGTCCCAACTGGTACAATAAATTGTGCCTCTTTAACTCAAATTACACTATTAAAAAAATGTACCATCTTGTATAAATAATGCGCATTCGTGTTCTCGAGTTGATTGACAGGCGATTTCTGTATCTAAAACTTGATTGGCTATTTTACCTGTAAGGTGGGACTTCCTTGCTACATACGTTGACCGTTGGCTGCCATTGGGCGTTCCAATATCTCCCATTCATTTAAATAGAAGTGACCCATTTATGATAAATAGTCTTTGTTTTTACAAGCAGGAAATGTTCATGTAAACAACTGACGTCACCAACGAACAGTCCTTAAAATGGTCTATAGGCAACGCGCAGCTATACAGAGAACAAACCACATTCAGTCTTGCTTGACACCAGCGACAGCACAAGATAAGGATGCGTTCACAGCTGGTAACACGGCAGAATAGGGATGAGTTCAAACTTGAGAACAACAAGCTATTTTGGAGAGCTTTGAAATGTTCTCCCATGACAACAGAATATAAAACTTTAAGGATATAAATGCAGTCATCAGTTTTAAGAGGACAGTTTCTGCCTTTGGTTTGACCTTCCTCAATATGCTTTAATAACTGCAGGAGAAGAGAGGCAGGAGAGAGGTGTTGGCGTCCCAGGAGAGGAGGCCCTAAGCTGGTCTAGAGCATCAAGAGGCCCCTTGCGGGTCCGGAGATGTTGGGAAATGCACAATCATGCAGGAAGAGGACATCCTTTGATCCTGACTAAAATCACTCACTGAAGCTAATTGAAACGGACAGTGAACGAAAGTAAAGAAGGGAGAGAGCAAACAAAAATTGGTTTTATCTCAACAGCAGCTATTCGGTTGGTGCATGCAGCCATCTTGGCTTATGCAAGAAAATTAACTCCAGTTACATGTTGCAAAAAAATATTTTTACTGCTATTTTGGAATGGACGTCAATGGAGAAAGATGCATTTGTCGCCATAATGGTGTAGTAACAACATCTACCAGAAGGGGCTAATTGGATCATGCTAATATTCAAACCTTGACCTCTTGGTCTATCCCAGAGTGCATGTATGGTGTACAGTGATATCTCTGGGATTTCCACTTTTGCCGCAAATTCAATTTGGGACTTTGTGTATGACGAACATGTTTGAGAATTTAAAGCGTTACCATGGCACCGTCCTGTAAACAGCAGCAAAACAGGAAGTGCTTTTCGTGAGAAGCTACATTACAGACAGATGAGCTATTGTGCTGTTGATCTCTCTTGTGTGACACAACTGTCAAGACTAACTAAATTGCTTTAATTCTCACATTACATAATTTTTCTTGTCATCTGCCATGTTGCTGTTGTTGTTGCAGCGTGCATACTACTAGTTTTCTCATTTCAATGCACACGAAAAAATTCCCAATTGTTCACAGGACTTTGCCAGAACTGAGCTTGTTCAAATTAGTGTCAGAAATCAAAATTACATTTATGAATTTGACATTTTTAAATGTTTTTTTCAAAGCTACTGCTCGAAGCTGGAAGTGTTGTTGAACGTGTGAGCTCCAGTTTCCGGTGGAAAACATCAACATTTTTATTCATTATTATGTAACTGATGAAATACAGTCAACAGGAATGCATATTTTATTAACACTACCCCTAAAACTAACCATCTGTGGAGTAAAAATGTAATATTAAAGAGAACATACAACGTACAAAATCACGCTCACTGAAGTTCATTGAATGCTAGTACTTCCTGGTTTCCACGGGACCAGAACCCTTGTCTTGGAGGCTGCTCACGCAACATGTAACAAACTTGAATTTGCCTGAATAAATGGTTAATTTACAGCAACCGTTTAGACAGTGTTATGCATGGGTGTGAAAGAGGGGGGGGGGGGGGCACATAGATTGGCTAACAAGAGATGCATTCTTTTTGTTTCCGTGGAAACAGCAGACAGCTCGTTGCTGAGTAAACCTCATCACAGGAAGTGTGACAGGATGCATAAATGTGTGTGACAGACAGTTGCAATAAGAGATGGAAACCATGAAGAGACTTTCATCAACATAAGCAGTCCAACCATTCGATCAATGACTATGTTAAGAATAGCACACAACTCAATTCTGCAGTGTGGGATATGCACACTGTACACAGTAGGTACATTTTCAGTACGCAGTCAATGCCTCGATGGCCTTATTAACATTTATCATAATACTGAATAATAATCATTTGCTACATATAAGCATGCCATGTAGTGAGACCACGTCACAACAAAATGTTTATTGTAACATACTGTACACTGTTTCACATACTATTTAAAAATGCAATGCTAAAAGCTAAATGCTAATATTCCATTCTGAACTTATCTTCAGTTTCATTCCATTCGGAATGTGTCTGTGAGAAGTGTTCTATTCAAATCCAGATCACAGTAACATGATCTTATCTACCACTATGTCATAATACTCTCTGATAAGCACGCTACATATTGCTTTAGAACGCAGATATCATCACAAAATGATATCTTGTGAACATTTGATGTTTATTTAAAGAAAGGATCTATAACTTTGCACCAATACCCAGTGAGCCACCTTGCTGTCTAGCTAGGATACGGCCTACATAGGCAACTACCTTCTAAGGCAGCATTCTAACTGAGATGGAGCCCATCAGTGACTGATTCTGAAGGTTCTTTAAAGGCATAAATTCTGCATGTTGTACAAATAGCGTAAAGAAAACACAAGAGACACATCGTTATGTTAGCATGTTGCTAAGCTAACAATGTGACACTCTTACATGGATGAAAATGCATATTGCTCATAAATGAGGTAAAATAATACATTTGAAACAGATTCAAGTATTTTTGATAGTTTTTGGAACATTCAACATTTTCCTCACTTTGACCGCCATCATTGCTAATCGCAATGAATGCTGGGATTGTCTTCTTTCGGGAAGGATACCTGCAGTGCTGCCTAGAATTTGACCAACACAAGTTATCTTAGAACGCAGCATAATTTTGCCACCTACTGCTTGGAACAGTCTTCATCTCGAGAGTGAACATTTGCAGCCTTAAAATACTGTCTGGGTTGCTAGCTAACTATGTTTTGGAGTATTAGGATATTAAAGCTAAAAGCTAAATATATATATATATATATATATTTTTTATAAGAACTAATAAAATGTGACTCATGTACCAGAAAATGTATAGAATACATCAAAGGGAACAGAGGTATGGTTGATTCTTTACTCTATTTTTACATAAAAACAACGACTCTTTGGGAAACACCCGGGTTTCCTCTATTGTGGCGTTGAGTTCTATAGACCTGTGATGTCATAAAGGCTATTGTAAAATGTCTTAGATGCTGATTGGGCAATACAGTGTACAAGCTGTGCTAAAATGTATTAGTAACAGCTCTAACAACAACACATCATGACCTCTTGTACCATATTGCTCAATTTTGCTGTGCAACAGGTAAGTCTGAGCTGTTCTAAAGGTCATGTGACTCACCGCTGGCTTCATGCGACACCCGGGACATTCCTCGCCTCCTGTACCTGTGTTACACATAAATGCAAAACACTGCCAACGGGACAAACACAGGCGATAAGGAAATGCTAAAAATAGTAGAATGAAAGAGGTCTATAACCTGAATTTACTGACTAGCCAGTTGGTGCTTTAAAAGGAAAGGGAAAATATGAATCATATATTTGTCTTTTCAATTCAAATCACATTTATTTATATAGGACATTTAAAAACAACCATGGCTGACCAAAGTGCTGTACAGTGGTATCACAGGCAAGAGAGTATAACAGAAATAAAACATAGGTAAGAGGGCAATTTCACAGCTTAACCGTGATTTAAGGCAAATTAAGAGCTAATGAAAATAAGAAAGTTTTAAGCAATGGTTTAAAACAGACAGAGAGGAGGCGGTCCTGAGGTAATCTGGTAAGCTGTTCCACAGTTTGGGGCCAGTGATACAAAAAGCACGTTCACCTCTATGCTTCATCTTTGATTTAGGAACAGACAGAAGTCCACAATCCATGGATCTGTGTGATCTGGTTGGGTTATGCGGACAAACCAATTCACAGAGATAACGGGGTGCCGGATTGTTTAAGGTTCTGTAGGTAAATGTTAAAATGTTAAAATCAATTCGACATCTGATTCGGCAACCAGTGCAAAGAGATCAGGAGTGATGCGTTCATATTTATACCTGCCAGTTAAAAGTCGTGCCACAGCATTTTGGACCATCTCCAGGCGGGATAGAGCAGATTGGTGCAGGCCGGAGTACAGAGAATTACAGTAATCCAAGTGTGAGGAAATAAAGGCATTGATCGCAATTTCAAACGTTTTCCTGGATAGGAAAGGTGTTGTTTTAGCTAGTCGACGTAGGCTTGAAAAAACTCAATCTAACCACTTTGTTCATTTGTTTGTTGAACTTGAGGCTACTAGCAAAGAAAAAGCCAAGTTTATTAGCTTGAGAAGTGAGAATATTTGTCTTTTGCTTTGTTCATCTCACAGTGTGATTTGCAAACAGGGAGTTCGAGAGTAAACACTTCTTCATGATGCCGATTATTAATGCCACTGACATATTGTCTCTGGTATTATCCTGAAACAGAGATGTCAACCCGACACTGACAGTTTAACCTCACAGACAGTACGTGTGTGTGTGTGTGTGTGTGTGTGTGTGTGTGTGTGTGTGTGTGTGTGTAGATGTCTTTGCACTAGGCAGTCTTCTGGAGCACAACACTCATCCAAAAGAACTATTAGAAACTTTTTTCCATAAAGAGAAATAAATAAAGAAAGCATACAAAGACAAATACAGAAAATGAATGAATAATTTGTAAATAAATTAATAAAATTAAAGAAATAAATATAAAGTATAGACAAATATATAGATAACAATAAAGAAAATTAAGAAAAAGCAAGAAAGAAAATAAAGAAAAATAAACAAATAAAGAAAAATATTCATAAATAAATAAAAAGATAGAAAAATGGATAAATAAATGAATACAGTCATTAAAGAAAAATGAAAAAGACATTTAAAAGAAAGAGACAGACAGACAGATAAATAAAAAGAAAGAAAGAAAAATAAATAAACACAATAAAGAAAGGGGCAGGTGGACTCGGATGGACAGACAGACAGATATAGAGACAGACAGACATATATATTGACAGACAGACATATAGACAGACATACAGACATATAGACAGACAGACAGACATATAGACAGACAGACATATAGACAGACAGACAGACATATAGACAGACAGACATATATATTGACAGACAGACATATAGACAGACATACAGACATATAGACAGACAGACAGACATATATATTGACAGACAGACAGACATATAGACAGACAGACATATATATTGACAGACAGGCATATAGACAGACAGACAGATATATAGACAGACAGGCAGATATATAGACAGACAGACAGACATATAGACAAACAGACAGATATATAGACAGACAGACAGACAGATATATAGACAGACAGACAGACATATAGACAGACAGACAGATATATAGACAGACAGATATATAGACAGACAGACAGATATATAGACAGACAGACAGACATACATATAGACAGACAGACAGATATATAGACAGACAGATATATAGTCAGACAGACAGACAGATATATAGACACAGACAGATATATAGACAGACAGACAGACAGATATATTGACAGACAGACAGATATATAGACAGACAGATATATAGACACAGACAGATATATAGACAGACAGACAGACAGACAGACAGATATATAGACAGACAGATATATAGACACAGACAGATATATAGACAGACAGACATATAGACAGACAGATATATAGACAGACAGACAGACAGAAATATAGACAGACAGACAGACAGACAGATATATAGACAGACAGACAGACAGACAGACAGATATATTGACAGACAGACAGACATACATATAGACAGACAGAGAGATATATAGACAGACAGACAGACAGACAGATATATAGACAGACAGACAGACAGATATATAGACAGACAGACAGACAGACAGACAGATGATTCAAATGTGTTCTGGTGAAGAAAGAAAGTCATTCACACCTGGAATACCGTGAGGTGAGTAAATATTGAATTTGTATTTTTGGGTGAACTATCCCTTTAAATTTGCAACACAGTGAGGTCATATGATAACAAAACAGCCTACTACTGTTTGCATAATCCAAGCAAACAGGGGACGTCCCGCAGATCCGCATTTGGTTAATTTTGTAACATTCGACAGGACATTCCTAGACCATTTTGAACATTCACTACAAGTCTCTCACTCACACATTTCCAAAACATTGAAACGAAAATCACTGATAAAATGTTTAAATTATACAGCCTGAGATGACACGGTATCAATTTCTGTCACTTCAAGACTTTTTGAAAGCACTAAAATTTTGACGAAAAAACATTATTTTTAATTTCAACTTTTCAATATTGAAAAGGCACCTATTTTGTGGAATGACCCAATTACTACTTAACAATGCTTGTGTGTGAACAGTCAAATTAAGTATAATTTAAGGCTAGCGTTCGACTATACACAAACGCTAAGTGTTCACTTCAAAATCGAGGAATACCTTGGGCTTTAATGTTAGGGATTTGTTCAAACCACTAACGCTAAGCACGCCACCAGAGAACATCCTGCTCAGTCACAACCGTGCTGATGCCCTAATCCACAGATTAGACAAGTCCAGATCACTCTAGCTGGTCAAAGTCCCAGAAATAACCTCCTCTGAACTTCACTGTGCTGCATAAACATGCAAACGGCCTTTTTATAGACCAAAAAGGAAATGAAACATGACATCAGTTACTCTTTCTGTTATAAAAACCCATTTGCATGAGAACGTTGCCCAAAGGATAACACTCGAGGGGGGGGGGGGGGTGGGGGGGGTGGATCTTTGCCATCAAATCAAATGCATTATATTTGCACAGTGCAAAACCAGTGATGCCTTCATTAGGTTATTAGCGCCCCCTGTGTGGATACCGCGGAGAATTGCGTGAAGCCTTCACACACACTATGTCTCCGCGGTAACGTGCTCAAGAAGCCACGTGATAAGATATGCGGATTGGCGGTCTCAGACGCGAAGGCAACTGAGATTCGTCCTCCGCCACCCAGATTGGGTCACTATGCCACCACGAGGACTTAGAGAAAATCAACAACAACAAAAAAAGATGTCTAAAACAAAACACTGAGTGATAACTTGATAAATCGGTGATTTAAATAAGGAAAATCACATTGTTGCGGAAGATTATATCTAGATCCAAGCATCATTTCACGCAGCTTTTGGGCTAGTTTGAATCTGGAGCATTTGCTTAAAGCAATCGTGTGTAACAGTTTTTCATGTTCTTAAATGTGACAAATAAGCCACATCGGATTATAACATATGTAACTCTATTCTATTCATTCACTAATGTCAGCGACTGTCTATCTGTGGATATTTCTGATATATGCATCCCTGTTTGCTATGCATCAACTGTCCGGTTCACTGAGTGAATGGTTTTACTACGAGTGATGAAAAGTTATTTTATGGGCATGTATGAATTGCATTTGACAGTGGTTTAAAGTTTATTAGCACAATAATGTTCTCTATACAGGTGTTCAGGCAGCTGCAGTCAGTTCTGAATCCGCTCTGACAGATATTACACTATCATTTCAGCCAGCGCTGCCTGGACTTCAGAAACTTACAGTCACTGGATACGGCTGACATCATCTCCACTGAGACACAAATACAGTCATAATAACACAACAGTGATGAGCAATGGGCCTGTTCATGTCCAACACCCAGAATGCATCTGTGAGTCTGAAAAGCACAAGACATCTGCTCAACCAAACTCTTTGAGAAAGCAAGAGAATACAATTAACAGAGAGAGAGAGAGAGAGAGAGAGAGAGAGAGAGAGAGAGAGAGAGAGAGAGAGAGAGAGAGAGAGAATGGAAAGAGAATAGAATTAACAGAGCGAGTGAGAGTGTGAGAGAATTGAAAGAAAATAGAATTAAAAGAGCGAGAGAGAGTGTGAGAGAGAGAATGGAAAGAGAATAGAATTAACTGAGTGAGAGAGAGTGTGAGAATTGAAAGAGAATAGAATTAACTGAGCGAGAGAGTGTGAGTATTGAAAGAGAATAGAATTAACTGAGCGAGAGAGTGTGAGAGAGAGAATTGAAAGAAAATAGAATTAAGAGCGAGAGAGAGAGAGAGAGAGAGAGTGAGAGAGAGAATGGAAAGAGAATAGAATTAACAGAGAGAGAGAGAGAGAGAGAGAGAGAATGGAAAGAGAATAGAATTAACAGAGCGAGTGAGAGTGTGAGAGAGAGAATTGAAAGAAACTAGAATTAAAAGAGCGAGAGAGAGTGTGAGAGAGAGAATGGAAAGAGAATAGAATTAACTGAGCGAGAGAGAGTGTGAGTATTGAAAGAGAATAGAATTAACTGAGCGAGAGAGAGTGTGAGAGAGAGAATTGAAAGAAAATAGAATTAAAAGAGCGAGAGAGAGAGAGAGTGAGAGAGAGAATGGAAAGAGAATAGAATTAACTGAGGGAGAGAGAGTGTGAGAATTGAAAGAGAATAGAATTAAGAGCGAGAGAGAGTGAGAGAGAGAATGGAAAGACAATAGAATTAACTGAGCGAGAGAGAGTGTGAGAATTGAAAGAGAATAGAATTAAGAGCGAGAGAGAGTGAGAGAGAGAATGGAAAGACAATAGAATTAAAAGTGCAAGAGAGAGAATTGAAAGAATAGAATTAACAGTGAGAGAGAATTGAAAGAATAGAATTAACAGAGCGAGAGAAAGAATTGAAAGAGAATAGAATTAAAAGAGCGAGAGAAAGTGTGAGAGAGAATTGAAAGAGAATAGAATTAACACAGAGAGAGAATTGAAAGAGAATAGAATTAAAAGAGTGAGAGATGTTTCTTCACTTTGTTTCTTTTCGCTTTAAGCATAAAAAAGCAAAACAGAAAAGAAATGCAAAGAAAAACGAAAGAGAAGCAGCTAAAAGTAAAAAGCAGTAAAAGAAACAAAGACCAAAAACAAAAAATGAAGTGAAAATGAAAAGCAAAAAATCAAATAAAATTGACATTTCATTCCTCACTCCTCTTTCTTTCTTTTATTAGAAAAGAAGCACAATAAATAAATAAATAATAATAATAATAATAATAAGTGATGCTAAACTTATCTTCAAAAACCGAATGAAAGCATGTTGTTGTTGTTGTTGACCTGTACAGAACAGTTTTATCTCCCGGGGCAACTCAGGTGTGTATTTATGGCACATGTGTGAGTTAAAGAAATAAAATAAGGTCTGGATCTGTTTCCAGAACTCTCTGTGCAGTTTGGCACAACATCTCCTGTTTAATTAAAGACAGAAAACACAGATATCTTCACTCTCACGCTTACTGATAGCAGAGTGTTACACAAACAGCCTTCAGATTCATCTACAAATCACCTTTCTCTCTTGCACAGGGCTACTGAAGACTGAACGCCGGAGTATAGTTTCGGTTATCCGCTTGAAGGTACATCTTGAGCACAAGGCAAATGTCGTCACCAGCACAGTACCTGCGGACTTTAAGTGTCCAGATCTATTAAGTTTCTAAAGTGCATAAAAAAATGCAATTTACACAAAACAATCCCTTGAATACATCTCTTCAATGATGTCATGTACGAGTTATTTTCTGAGATCTTTTCTTTTACTGGGGCTTAAAGGAAAAAATGTCATGTGGTGTTTCCATCTGGAGAGAGTAAACAAAAGTCTCTTTAAATGCTGAAATTCTTGAAAAACAAGAGAGATGTTGGCGTGAGTAGTGCAGAATAATCTTTTACTCAGATACCTTTGAAAAAACAAAACAGTGAAACAATTGTTTAAAAATATGATTCATATTTGAAAAATGTTGTTCACCAAAAAAAAAAACATGTATGTTGCTATTTCTTACGTTGACAAAATACACCCTTTAGACAATCAAGACGGATATTGAAAATTATACTCACTGCCCAGTAGGTGGCGATATGCACAAATAATGTGAATTGTCAATAACAAAAGAAGAATGTGAAAGTGAAAATGGAGATTTATAGTAAAAAAAGGACTTAAATATCTATCTATAGCACTTCAGAAGACATGGATTAAATCACCGGAGTCATTTGAGTGAATTTTGCTGCATTTATGTGCTTTTTGGAGCTTCAAAGTTTCAGTCACCATTGACTTGCATTGTATGGACCTACAGAGCTGACATATTCTTCTAAAAATCTTCATTTGTGTTCTGGAGATGAGAGAATGTCATACACATCTGGGGTGGCATGAGGGTGAGTAAATGATGAGAGAATTGTAATGTTTGGGTGAACTGTCCCTTTAAAAACCTCGTCTTATTTCACTCGCTTTTCACGCCCTGCACTGGACATTTAACTGGGAAACTAGCATGGTGGCATATTTCCATTGTGCTGTGGCTCTTCTGTTGTATTTTGTCTTAAATCAATTGTGCTGTGTCTTAATGTCATTGTATTGTGGCGTATTTCAATTGTGCGGTGGCTTTTCGGTTATGACCCATTGCGTTGTGGTTTATTTTCATTCTGTTTTCAGCTCTTGTTTGCTTTGCTAATGTTGTTGTGCTGTGCAACCTTGGGCCGCCGTACAAACCAGCGCGCGCATGCGCACACACAACACCGCGACCTCAACTGCTCCCTGCATCCAGTACAGAGGGCTAAAAACAGGTGAGGGTTAGCATTAGCTTATTATAACCAGTCAAACTCGAGTCTCTTTCATAATTAAATCTCAGTGTGCCAGTTTAGTCCAGCTCGAAGCCTCCAACGGGCCTGAATTCCACAGAATTACACGCTCCAAACACAAAAGAGATTGTTGTTCAAAACAAGGATCACAAGGGATCAGTCAACAGGCTAAACACTGAAAATAGCAGTTAAACACTCGAGTGGGTCTCAGCCGTTATGATGGTTGAGTCCAGCATGTACACACACTTGAACACTTCACTCGAGTGGCCCGGAACTGAGCAAAACGACAGTATTCGTTACCTTTGATTTCAAAGTTTTAAGTTTTAATCATATGAGTTTTCACTTACACACACACACACACACATTATTAATTATATATATATATATATATATATATATATATATATATATATATATATATATATATATATAAAATTAAGGCTTTTAACCAAAATTATTACATGGTGTCCTGATTAATTAATTGCGATTAATCGCATATACAAATATTTGCTGAGAAAGCCCCTCATATAACAATAACTCAATATATAATGATTATACATATTTATATCAATATATAATTATACATAGTTATCTTTAAATAATATATATATATATATATATATATATATATATATATATATATATATATACAGTTCACAGCAATCCATTTCACAAGTGAATTTATAAATCAGTTGGAGATTTATTATGAGGGCTTGTTTAAGGACCCGTCAATGAACACCTGCGTCAGACGTGCTTGTGTAGCGTCTCGGTGTGTTGCATCATAAACATACATGTTTAGGTCACTGTGTCAAGTTAAATATAGTTTAATACTCAATCTTTAAACATATCTTGAGATCTCTTAGATCACATTTGCGCTCCTTCGAGTGTTTTGAACGCAAGAATGTAACGCATGTTTGTGTTGTTCTGCTGAAGTGTTTCTTCACTGTATAAACTGTGTGTTGCTCATACAGCTGAAATTTCACTTACTGCCCCCTGGAGTAAACAGGTGGTACTACAAGCATTTCTCAGGAATCTTCATTATTACGGTGTGATTAATTGCGTTATTTTTTTAACGCGTTATTTTTTGGAAAATTAATGCGTTAAATCGACAGCCCTAATATATATATATATATATATATATATATACAAGTAATATGACTGTTTATTAATAAACATTTTTGACATGTACCACTTTTGGTATTTTGTGTCACTAAATTTAGTTTACATAGTTTTCTCTCAAAGACAGATGATGTTTGCACTTGCAAAAAGTACTATGGTATCAGGGGCGTAGCAATCATTTCAAACGTGAGGGGGACAGGACGATTAGCGCAAGATTAACATAAATTTATAAGACATATTTTTAGGACTCAATTGATTAAAGTTTGTACTGATTTAATTACACGATTGACCAGTGAATTTAAACTTTTGCATTTACACATTTAGACATTTGCTGCTTGAAAAAGTGTGGGGGGGACAAACTTTGGTTTTATTGAAAGTGAGTATGGTATTACCATGTTTATTTGTATCTTTTATTTTAATTTCTTTTGGGTGAGAAATCATGGTAATACCATGTTTTTTTTCTTTTATAAAAATAATGGCAAATTATTTGGACATGCACCATTTTTGTAATTCCGGGTCACTAAATTTATTGTACATGGCTTTCTGTAAAAAAGTTATGTTTTCATTTATAGGAAATATTCCGGGTTCAATACAAGTTAAGATCAGTCGTCAGCATTTGTGGCATAATGTTGACTACCACAACAATTTATTTGGACTCGTCCTTCTTTTTCTTTTAATGTGTGTAAACATGATTTTAGTGCGATAATATCAATTAACCTTATCTGGGTAAAGTTATAGCCAATTTTTCATCGTCACCGTGATGATGAAATGTCAACAAACCCAAAATGACTGAACATATGTCAACTTAAACAACTTTACAGCGCATATAATACATGAGTTTTAACAGAAGAATTAATGTAAGTGCTTTTATAAAATTATAAGCTTCACATTTCTGACTTTAAACCCTCCAAAAATTGCCCCCATTCACTTCCACTGTAAGTGACTCACTGACAAGTTTGTTTTAATGCAAAGGCAAACCTTGTATATCTTTGAAAGAAAATGATGTACATTAAATTTAGTGACCTGGAATATTGAAAATGATATTACCATGATATCATGTCCAAAACATTGGTAAAAATGGTAAATGGTAAAACCATTGTACTCTTTTGTAAGTAAAATAGGTTCAAAAATCCTTGGCAATGCCATGGTGATATGTTGTATGCCAAGAACTCACATGTCTTTGACAGAGATATTTGTAAACTAAATATATAGTGACCTTGAACACTGAACAAAAAAAAGAAAGAAAAGAAGCTTGTTAGCGAAACAGCAGCAAGATAATCAGATTGTTGCTGATCGCATAATGACCTCTCGTAAGGGGTCAGTCGCAGGGTTACCGCTAGCACAGAATCTAGATTAGTGTCAAGATAATAAAATAGCCCTTGAGGCACCATAGAAGATCACAGAGATGCTCTGGAGGTACAAATCCACACACATATTCTGACACAGTGAAAATTTGATATCATCATAATGGGCCAAGTGCCGAAGGTGCTACGGCACCTGTTGTATCCTTTAGTTTTCTTATTAGTCTTCTACTTCTAGCTGGGAGTCTAAGCAAGGCCTACGAACCGTCCATAGGAAAATGGTGAAATTTGGCACACAGTTAGGGGTGGGTATGAATATCCCCCATACCAAATTTGGGGTCTCTAGAAAAAATCTGTAGCGCCACCACCAGTTGAAAAATTCACATTTCTTTTGCACATATATTTTGAACCATTTGCCAAGAAACAAAATTCTTATTTTGTCCGATTACTTACATTAAATCTCCCCATTACAGTGGCCGCCATCTTGGATTATGACATGTACAGTTTAAACATTTCTCGACTTTAAAACTTGGTCCGATTTGCCCAAACAATGGCTCAAAATAATCTCCAGACCGAGCCGCACAGAAATGATCATTCACTTCCATTGTAAGTATTCTTGTACTCTAAAGGTACTCCATATACTACTGCAAAACCATCGTACGATTTCAGAAATAATCCTTTTACAAATGTTGTCCATTTAGGAAAGAAATAGCCCGATAAACATCAATCTTTGTTTTTGACTTTGAAATTGAAACTTCCTGTTCTGAGAACACCAGTGACTTTCATCAGATGTGAGTTTGCGGATAGGCATCTGTGCTTGTGTCGACAAAGTATTAGACAAAGACGAGCTGTTAAAACAGTTCAGCTCCAGGTTTTGCTTTATTTAGAGGAAAAACGTTAAAAAAAGATGTGGGGGAGACAGTTGCTAGCATCTGACACACAAACACACGCACAGCATCTCAGGTTGTGCTTCACTCGTTTTCTCCCATGAGCATCTCTCAGCGCTCGGTTGCCATGACAACGGCTCCCACGTCTGTGAGCCAGTGCGATGTGTTTATTAGAGCCTTGGTTTGCCTCCCACCGTCTCTCTCTCTCTCTCTCTCTCTCTCTCTCTCTCTCTCTCCCCTGTGGCTTTATACCTCTGGTCTTCATGCTACTTCTGTCTTTTCCTCCTGTCTGTCTGACTGATAATGTTTGTTTGTGTCTGTTGCCATGAAGAACAGAAAGAACCTCACGTCATCCCCCCTGAACGGTGTATAAAACACTCTATCTTGCTGACCAGGCTAGGGTGCACTTCATTTTTTCCACATGCCATTACTTATTGTGCATGGTCAAGCGCTCAGCCTAAAATATGCAGATGCTAATTGCACCCCAGTGCAAATAATGGTATATGCTATTTACACCCATGTGCAAATAGTTGCACCCATATTTAAATACTAACATATAGTATGGGCATCACTGCAGTGTGTTTGAGTTTATTTTGAGTCCCACAGGCACACCACATTAACCTCTACGCCTAAACCTAACCTCAACCTTACCTTAGAAACAATACCCTTGGTTTATCTACAGTAACCATGGTTTCACGCGGGAACGAGTGCAGTCGACAGACCCCACCTCCGGATCAAACCCGTCTCCGCGCTCCTCAACATTCACCGTGACCAAATCATGGTGATGAAAACAACATTTATATTAATTTTGATCTATTATTTTAAGTAGTATTATAGGAAATATTAAGATGACGGAAATCGGATGGGAAAAAATAAAAGAGGCACAGCATGCAGATTCGAACTGCGGCCGCTAGGACAACACTACACATTCAGACAACATCTTTACATCCCACACCACTGCAATATCATCTAATGGGTAGCTTGTCGTATATATTTCTGTGGTTCCACTGACTAGAAGTAGACTATTGGGATGCAAATAGCTGCCCTATGTGACAGATGCTATCACCGGGGTACAAATAGACACGACCTTATTCACTGTAGCACCATTTTCGATGATAATGAACACGTGGCCTCAAGAGAAAGAGTGGTCTCAAGCATGTGAAAACATTGGCAGTGGCGTATGTTGACAGCTGATAATGTAATGTTTAGCATATTAAATGGTTAACAATAATTAAAGAAAAAACACGTGGCTTGTGACGAGGAGGAGGGCGAGGCCGGGCCGTGAGGGTGCATGTCTGTCACTGCGTCAACTAATCAGCGGGAGAGTGAGATAAAGGGGAGCCGGAGGCGCCAGTTCGAGAGAGAGAGAGAGCCACATGTGGACGCTCTGTGTGTGTCTATGTGTTTGTGGTTAAGTTGATTTGAGTTCATTTATGTTATTAAACCTTACATTGACTGTTCAGCCGGTTCCCGCCTCAAGCTTGCCCACCTTACCCAGTTACATGGCTCTATAGTGCCAATCCTTTACAGAGTTCCCGATGACCGTCTTTTGACTCTGGGTTGATGACATGAAGCGATACCCAAGATTAATTCAGCCTGATCTCATGAGACTTACATGACAACATTTTTCCAAAACAAAATGATGTGCTTTATTGCACATTTGGCTGCAGTTTCCCAGTGAAATGTCCAGCAGGGGGCGCCAAAAGAGGCTGAAATATTGTTGTAATCAGACAAGGCTTTATTAGAGTTTTTAATTGAACCTCCCTAAAACATTTCCCTAAACTTACAGTGATCTAAAATAAAATGAGAGGTGAACAAAACAGACACCCTTACTCTAAACCAGCACCTAAACCTAACCAATAGTGTCCTAAAACAAAATGCAACATCAAAAGTACATTTTCTGAATCAACCATGTCATTTAGTGGCACTTCTTCAACACTTTCGTGTCATTTGTAAGCTTACAAATACATGTGTAAATGTAGGCGAGACTGTAATACAGGCATTAAAACGCATTGGTTTCCAAATGATGCGTTAAGAGAAAAAGTGTTTTATTATCATTACAGTTTGTGAGTAATAGTGCAGAAAATTCATCATAGGCCATTGTACTTGTGATTCGTGCGTGAAAGTAAATAAAACACACAGGTATTTGTAGCACCTCTAGTGTGAATTTCACCAAGAAAACAGACGAAACAGATCCAGAGTTCCAGTCTGATTTTTGACTCTTCTAACCTGGGTTTCGGGCACACTTGATTCTGATTGGTCAATTGGGTAACTGTATAATTGACCGTTGTCCCGGGCAACTGATTTCCTATATTATTTTCAGGCCAAATGCATTAATTTAAGGCTTATCTTTTTCTCTCCGTTTTGGCCTTCCGTCCACACTGAGACAGCGTTTTTGTCCGCAAAAACAGAGCTTTTTGAAAACGCACTCCAAAGTGGATAAATGTGAAAATGCTGTTTCCGCATTGTAGAGTGGACTGTGAAAACAGAAATATCTGAAAATGATGACGTATTTGTGGTCATGTGACGCAGTCATGTGATCTATCCAACCAATACAATCAAGATGGCAGCCCGTGTTATAGCAGTGCTGTTGTGCCTGATACTCACTTTGAGAGCATTGTTAAAAAATAAATGTTACTTTGTACAACCATCACATTGCGTTCCTTCAAAGGCGAAGGGAAGTTCACTCGGAATTGGTGTCCGGCGACAGAACACGAGAACAATTGCGTTCCAGACCGTACATGCAACATGGATTTT
The DNA here is from genome assembly GCA_032164185.1 of Moxostoma hubbsi. Lineage (NCBI taxonomy): Eukaryota > Metazoa > Chordata > Actinopteri > Cypriniformes > Catostomidae > Moxostoma > Moxostoma hubbsi. Next base: position 38,243,168 of record JAVLUX010000024.1, on the reverse strand, counting down.
GCAGTAACACAATTTAAGCGTTTTCATAAGTTTCAGTGTGGACGAGCAACTTCTGGAAAATGCTTGAAAATGCTAGAGTTTAGAACTTCTGGGACATTTTTGGTGGTATTTTTCCCCCGAGCACCCCTCCCTTAGCGAAAATAAATATCCAACGGATTTGGACAAGTTTGTGTTATGCAACAAAAGACCCTCTTTGTCATTTTGCTATCTAACCTGGGGGTGCAATGGTCCCCTAGCCCCCCTTAGACTGGGTCAGAATGTTAGGGATTGACAGCCTCAGTCACCATTCCCTTTCATTATATGGACAAACCGAGAGTGACTGAGACCTACAGTATGTTCTGCCTAACATCTCCTTTTTGTGTTCCACATATGAAATTCATATGGGTATGGAACAGCTACAGGGATGTCACAAAGCTTTCACCTATGCACAATGTCTGCTAGTATGTGAAACACAGGCTATCAGGAGCCATTTCAGTTCTGCCTCATGCTGCCTATGAATGCTTACACACCAGCGCCACCCAGTGTCCATGTGAGGAAGTTCCACACTTCAAGTCTACAGTAAATTACTATAGGGTCTCACATTGCACTTATATGATAACTTGGTTGGCATGTTATGACCAAGGGCACAATGGTTCAAGTTCATGGACCTTTCAATATTAAAACCTACTTACCGGCCTACATCACACCATTTCTGAAGACCGTGGATATTGTGAAAGATCACCATGTTTGGGATGTTTACCAGAATGAAAGACTGGCATCTCATTTCCAAGGCTTCTTCCAAAGAGTCCAGATAGCCCGTAACTGTGGCCCAAAATAGAGCTTGAAATCGAATTGTTGTTCTTTTTATTTTAACCCCAATTTTTGATTTTGGGGGGGGGGGGGGGGGGGTCTCTCTTTAAAACCTATATTTGAGACACAATATGGAACAAATATCTTTAAAGACAAGATCAGAGATTCCACATGTTTTGACCAGTTCATTTCCATGATTTTTTTTACAGTCGTTCAGATCAGTTTTTTCTTTAAGCTAAGGACCCCCACATTTGACAGTCACCTTGTGAGGGACCCAATCCTAAAATATATAAAGGCCGCTATACTTAAGTGTATAAAGACCAGCAAAAAATTATTTATATTTTAAGCGTGATATTAAAAAGACCATTAAAATAATTCGCTTTTGGATTATTTTACTATGGATTAAGTTAAAATATCATCTGTAGGGATGCAACAATGTATCTGCCAATTATGGACCAAATTAAAACCATTGGCTATAACCATCGATATAAACCGCCAATAGCTATCATCGTTTTTTCTTGTCGCCGTTTTCATCCTTATTATCGCATTAGCATGAAAACGCTGATATGAAAATGTATTTTTGATATATTAAATCATGGACATTTATTGTATTGCATTTTTCTGTGTAATAAAGAAATAACTCTCAAAATAAGTCAAGCATGCCAAATATAATAATTCATAATATGAATTTGTAATTTTCTATCATAATATGTCAAATGTGAGTTGTAGAACTGCAAAAACAGAAGTGCAAAATAGCCTTTTTTTTGTTTTGTCACAGATTTCTCATGTTATAAAATTGTTTTAATCAGTTTTTTCTTGTATTGATCTTTCATTATGGCTTACTTTAAATTTTGGCCTATTGTGTGCTCAACTACAGCCTGTTCAATGGAAAAATATTGTACATATTTAAAGCATAATTCCTAATTAAAACCATAATCTAATAACAGAATAAGGTGAGTAAAATGCTAAATTTCGGTATCAGCCTATAGTGTTAAAATCGGTCTCCAAAATGTTCATATTGGTGCATCCAAAATGATTGAAGAATATTTAGCCTGCTATGCATTGACAGCGTATCTTTCTGAACCAATAATCAAGTATTGTTAGATGTAAAAACCGGAAGAGAAACATTTCCAACCTGGTCTCACAGTGAAAACGTGACCCTATCCTTGTTATCCGTGTCTACAGGTGAGAAAAACACTAGAGGCGCTGCAACAACTGTTTTATTCACGTTCACTCACATCATTACGACTCTTATGACTATATAAATGCTTCTTTTTCTCTCCATTACTCAGAACCTGCTAGTTTATGATATCGACTCACTTATATGCTAATGTATCTTTTGAAAAACTATACATTGTAACACTTATATTGCAGACCTACCACCTACATACTGTATATACAATTATTCCTGAATGAACAGCTTTTGCGATAGCTCACCTGATAGAGCAGGAACTTGGTGTCAAAGTCGGAGGGATCAATATTTTCAACACTAACGGTAGGGTTCAGGCAAACGTTTTAGGTTAGGGAGGTGTGTTTTTAAAAACTTCCATTTAAAAGTCACCTTTAAACCTCGTCTGAATACAACACCATTTCACTCGCTTTTGGCACCCCCAGCTGGACATTTCACTGGAAACCTGGAGCCAAACGTGTTATACAGCACGAAAATGTTGAATTGCACCAGACTGAACATTTCAACTAAACTGAAATCACAGTAACGTCAAATACTGTAAATGTATTTTATGAACACTTGATCTGAAAATTTTCCACAGACCCTGTTGAAAAAAGAAACTGGTTCAGTTAACCAGATGAGGGTTTGAATTATTATTATTTTTTAGAGAGATCACCCACAAAAAGATATTTCACGTGCACAGCAAAACTAATAAAATATATGTTCACTAGAACGTTCCATGACTTTTTGAGATTTAACTATTGTACACTTTTACAGACCTAGATATCCCACCAACCTTAAAATTCCCTAATATTTCCAGGTTTCCCATGACCGTGGGAGCCCTGTCAGATGCAGTTGTCAAAGAAAAAGACCAGAGCGTTGCATACGTAAGGTTTTAAATTAATTTATAAAAAAGCATTTTTACCCACTGAAGCTTAATAAACATCAATTTAGTTTTTTTTCCTTTTCTTTGAAACATATAATCTGAACAAAATCAAACAATTAAAAGCTGACAGAATCGGCCTACACCACAACGCCAACACAGCCTAAACAGAATAAATAAAAAACTGAAAAGAAAACAGGCACAAAAGGAAACAACATTTTTAATCAAGTGCAGATCTGATTCAAAGCATGTTTAATTGACGGCTCAGGCACGTTTCTTTCGCCCGGTACATGCAAGTTGGATAAAATCGGTTCAGAAAACTCATCAGTTTTGCCAGATTTTAAACAAATAAAAAATTTACGAAAAAAACAAACATTTTCCATTGACACATTTTTGTCCATCTTAGAAAGGAAACTACAGTTTCACAACAGAAAGAGACACATAAAAATGTCAAACATCCCATAACCTATACTGCCTGTATGTTGCTTATTATATATATATATGTGTGTATGTATGTATATATATATATATATATATATATATATATATATATATATATATATATATATATATATATATATATATATATATATAACTATTGTTATTATTAATTTTTAAAATGTCTCTATAAATGAAAACAAGCCCAGATTCTATGTTCCACATATGAACGACGAAATACTGCATATATCCACTACGACGGCTGCTAGAAATTGTAGGGGACGCTGTCAGGGATAGCTGCCGAACGTTTAGGAATATTTTGATCCCTTCAGTTGAAGTCAGGCCTCCACACACATTCCTAGCACTATTTAAAAAAAAAAAAAAAAAAAAAAAAGGAAAGAAACACAACACTCACTCAACACTGGGCTGTGAAAAACCTATTTGTGGTTCTGTGTGTGTAATTCCATAATGGCGTTCCACTCCGGGACATCCTGTTGGTGTTTCACCCTTTGCAAATGCACTGCCAAACTTTGGAATGTTGGATTGGAGCCCGTGTTCCATTGTCAGAGTGAGGAAATCCAGATTCCGAAAGTCAGAGTTCTGGAATTCTCAGTCGACAGTAAACAACACAAGTTCCGGGGTTCCCGAAGTCCGTTGGGTTCTGAGTTCAGGCTTGGACTTCACAAATTGTGAGATTAAAGCATCAGTTCACCCCCCCAGGATGATGTGCATTTCGTAGAACATTTTGATGCTTCCATTTTTGGGCATGAATTGCAATAAAACACCATTTACTAATCAGAATGGGATCCAAGCCAATCGAACGCTTCCATCTGATCAACATTTGCAGAGTTTATGAAAGGTTGTGATAAAATGTCCAGAGTTACGAGCACATGGCAGTAGTTCTGTTTTGAGGTGTGAGTGTTTGTTCAATCGGCTCTTGATTAACAAAACAGAAAACTGGCAGCTGATTAGAAGAATAATGCAAAAAAAATAACATTCTGACGTAACCGGACACAGTTTTGAGACTGCTTGCTTATCTGTGTAGTAGCGGTTTGCTTAGATGTGTTTGTTCATTTTGCTTGGGGTTTTCTGAAGTAAAAGCTTTCGGTTTTGGCACCGCAGGTTGAATGGAAGAGAAAAAGGAAATAAACTTATGACAGAGAGGGACAGAAAGCGTTGGTGTGTTATGAGTAACTAGGCGTGGTTGCTGTGCTGGTTGTGGGTGGAGTCTGTTTCAGACGCTGTCTTCTGCTCGTCTTCTTCAGTTTTCAATCGTTTGTTCTCAGGTGGACCGCTTGCCTTTTCTCCGTTCTGACGCTTCATGGGGAGGGAGGCAGATGCCGAGGCGTGGGCGGCCAACATGTGTAACGGACTCGTAACTGCAGGGGGGGCAGAGAGGGAGAGAGAGGGGAGAGAGAAAGAGAAAGACAGAGAGAGAGAGAGAGGGAGAGAGAAAGAAAGACAGAGCGAGAGGAGAGACAGACAGAGCGAGAGAGAGAGAGAGAGAGAGACACAGAGAGAAAGACAGACAGAGAGAGAGAGAGAGAGAGAGAGAGAGAGAGAGAGACAGAGAGAGACAGACAGACAGAGAGAGAGGGAGAGAGAGAGAGAGACAGACAGAAAGAGAGGGGGAGTGAGGGAGAGAGAAAGAGGGACAGAAAGACAGAGGGGGGGGCAGGAAGCGGGGATGGGGGAGGGAGAGAGATAGTTTAATTTAATATTTAAAATTAATATTTTAAATCCCATACTCCCATAATCCCATATAGTTTAATATCTGTTACTTTGGCAAATATAATAACTAATGAAGGATGATTAAGGCAAAGTATGCATTTTAAACTATATTTTGACAATTTTAAAATGATGTACTGATTTATAATGAATTATTTATCATATATAAATAATATTTCAAACGTATTAATCGTTCTTATAACCAACAACATGTTATTATAATATAATGAGCCGTGTATTATTACACGGCTTTGTGGAATACTTGATTCTGATTGGTTAATGGCGCCATCTAGAGGTCTGATATTTTTAAGTAACAACCGCATATCCACACATCAGACCGTTCATCCGGCTATTGCGAGCCATCATTCCTGCTTCTCGGATCACGGTGCGATCGCTACACATAAGCTAATAAAATAATGTTACTCACATCAATGTTTCATGTTTATTTCACTGCAAATCTATATTCTTTTGTATTTATTTATTGGGTTAGTACGGTGTAATAAGCGGGATAATGTATCACAGCTGATTGTAATCACAACATAAAACAACCGTCTGACTGTGCGTTAACCCTTGCAAGTTAAATAAAGGATTATTAGATATACGTATACGTGTTTTAAACTGAATATATTTTTGAACGACTTCATGTAATGATTAATAATAATGCTTTAATAATAGATTATAAACAGACAAGGAAAACATTATTAGAGGTATAAAGTACTTTTCTCTGTTGTTTCCACGTCTTCACTGAATTATTGTTAGATATGATGCATTAATACAGAAATGATGCTGCAGGGTTTTGACTAAGAAATAGGTCTGTATTTAAAATGATACTTAACTCTAAATTAACTGCTTATGATTTCTATGCTGATAAATCCACCACACAGGGAAAAAAAATATTGCTTATTTTTGCTTATTTTGGTGAGGCAAGTGGCTTATTTTAGGCTTGTTTCTCTTGTGAGATCTGGCAACACTGCAATCGGTGTTTCTCCCACCCATTAGCGCAGAGTGCTGTCATTTTAAAAATAACATTATTGACCACTCTTTTATTTTGTTCTAACCGGTAATCATTTGGAAAGGAGGCTGAGAAACTTTTGAACCAGGACGACAAAAATAATTGTTTTTTTGTTCACAACGAACCAAAATGAAAAACATTGAACTTTTGGTCCCTGTTTTAATTTGATTATTTTTGAATGACTTCATGTATGATCAATTAATGAATGATTAATATTTAATAGATGGAATACTTCATTCCAAAATGCAAAGAGAAAGCGAGAGAGATGTTTTAAGGTTTCATATATGTTATTTGACCGATTATAATATAATGATTACAGTGTTTTAAACTGAATATTTATTAAAGACTTCCTGTAATGATAAATAATCAATAAATAACAGATAATTCTCTTGTCCAGGGCCAGGTGTGTTTGAATACCTGAGTTGGTCTGGCTCTGTATCGCTGTGGCGATGGGCACTACATGAGTGCCATTCTGGGTGATGGTTTTGATTGGCAGTTGGTGCTGGCCCAGTGGGGCTTGCTGCACGATGGCCGTAGCAGTGGTGTGAATGACTCTATTGGCTGAGCCTATAGAGGCGTGAGAGATGCCGGGAACCGCCTCCAACTTCACTAAAAACACAGAAAACATGTTAGTTAGTGACTTGGGACTTTTCACTTTTTTTTTTTTTCAAAACATCCTTAAAACAATTTTAACTTGAAGTGTAAGACAGTAAGTCTTGTTTTCAGAGAACATACCTTGATTTCAGTGAGGTTTATCCATAAAACAAGAACAAATTTGCATATGACCTCAGAAAAATGTGCTTAAATCAAGACATATTCTCAGAAAACAAGTCATATTAACATGCACAAATGTTTCTATTTTAACAATGTTTAGATATTTTTACTGGGGAAAAAAACTATATACAGTTTAAAGAAATTTGTTTTTGGTAGTATAAACCTTTTGATGTGGACCAGAGACCATCTGACGTCAGCGTTCGGTTCGTTTGTTTGGTGTGACGCTGTGTTCCGAACTTACGCTGATGGTGCAACGGTCGAGATACGATGTCTCTCAACAGTGAACACAGCGTGATGTAACGTCTCACCTTTGACCTCCGCACGTTCTCCGTTCTCCAGCATTTCTGTTTTGATGGCGGTCTGTAGGTTGGCTCCGCTCACAGTACTAACGGCCACAGCGGGAATCTGATGCACCACATGCAGCGTTTGCATGAGTGGCTGTGCAGATGTGGAGGACGTGACGGGGGTGGCCACAGCGTACGTGACGGGTTTGATCGTCTGAGATAAGGGACGCTGGACCGCGATCAACACCGGCTGACTGCTGATTGTAGATGCTGAGAGGACACAATTACACACTCCGTGACATCACACAAACGATATGACAAATAAAACAATAAAATAAATCACAATGATATTATAAAAAAAAACGACAATACAGCAGTTAAAAAAAAACAACTACACAATTAAGAATAGAATCAATTACACACTTATTTACACAAAATACCATGAACCGATATGGAAATTTTGGATGATACCAATATCATGGTAATAAAATAAAGTCTACACTGTTTTACCTGCTTAAAAAACAAGCTCACACGAACATAGTAAGCAGGTTATATTTAAAATTAGGCATTTAAACTCTAAATGTACTGAAGTTGATATTGTTAATGTTTATTATCTTTACCGATATAAATCTACACAAAAAAAAAAAAAAAAAAAAAACCTTTACAGCTCTAAACTTTACAAACCAGCATTGAAATAATATTTTCATTTATAATTGTCAAGTACTTGGAAAACATCAAAGAAAAAATGTTTGGTATCAAAGTTTAAATGGTATTTTCTGCTTCCAAAAGTTGCCTTATCAGATCGATACCAACAATACATAATACTGATAATACCGATAACTAAAAGGATAATATTGAACAATACCGATAATACTGATAACTAAAAGGATAATTTTGGATAATGCCGATAACTATAAGGATGATACTGGACAATACTGATAACTAAATGGATAATACCGATAACTAAAAGGATAATATTGAACAATACCGATAATAATGATAACTAAAAGGATAATTTTGGATAATGCCGATAACTATAAGGATGATATTGGACAATAATGATAACTAAATGGATAATACCGATAACTAAAAGGATAATATTGAACAATACCGATAATACCGATAACTAAAAGGATAATATTGGACAATAACGATAATACAGATAACTGCAAGGATAATATTGGACAATACCGATAATACCGATAACTAAAAGGATAATACCGATAACTAAAATGATAATATTGGACGATACCGATAACTAAAAGGATAATATTGGACAATACCGATAATACCGATAACTAAAATGATGATATTGAACAAAACCGATAATACCAATAACTAAAAGGATAATATTGGACAATACCGATAATACCGATAACTAAAAGGCTAATATTGGACAACACCGATAACTAAAAGGATAATATTGGACAATACCGATAATACCGATAACTAAAAGGATAATATTGGACAATACCGATAATACAGATAACTAAAAGGACAATATTGGACAATACTGATAATACCGATAACTAAAAGGACAATATTGGACAATACCGATAATACCGATAACTAAAAGGACAATATTGGACAATACCGATAACTAAAAGGACAATATTGGACAATACCGATAACTAAAAGGACAATATTGGACAATACCAATAATACCGATAACTAAAAGGACAATATTGGACAATACCGATAACTAAAAGGACAATATTGGACAATACCGATAATACAGATAACTAAAAGGACAATATTGGACAATACTGATAATACCGATAACTAAAAGGACAATATTGGACAATACCGATAATACCGATAACTAAAAGGACAATATTGGACAATACCGATAACTAAAAGGACAATATTGGACAATACCAATAATACCGATAACTAAAAGGACAATATTGGACAATACCGATAACTAAAAGGACAATATTGGACAATACCGATAATACAGATAACTAAAAGGACAATATTGGACAATACCGATAATACAGATAACTAAAAGGACAATATTGGACAATACCGATAATACCGATAACTAAAAGGACAATATTGGACGATACCGATAATACCGATAACTAAAAGGACAATATTGGACAATACCGATAATACCGATAACTAAAAGGATAATATTGGACAATACCGATAATACAGATAACTAAAAGGACAATATTGGACAATACCGATAACTAGAAGGATAATATTGGACGATACCGATAACTAAAAGGATAATATTTGACAATACTGATAAGGTAACCAACATATTGTGTATCCCCACTAAGCATCAATCAATAAAATATAGACAATGAATGTTTAAGTGAAACAAAGACCATAAAACTCAAGTGATTGTTGTATATGTGTACCAGTGGTGTTCTGAGTAAAACGGGCCTCTTGAATCACGGCTAGTTTGGGTTGGACAGCAGCAGTAGCAGCAGAGGGTTGGGCAGGGGTGTGCTCTGACTCCATGGGAACAGGCGAGCCCTCTCGTGATAGGCTGTCGGGGGTCTGGACACCGCTAGAGTGGGCGGAGAGAACGCCCGAGTGATTAGGCGATGCCGGAGCACTCCTGATGTGAAAGACCAAAACATCACGATTCATTTTAATGTACTTATGCCAGTATTTTGGCCAGGTCAATTAATCGGCTGATATTTGGTCATTTTGAGAACATTTCTGTTTGGCTGGTTAACACAAGTGTTGGGTCTCCCTTGCATCAGTTACAAAATCTACAAAATGTTCTGCTTTCAAAATGTTTTTGTTTTTATGAAACATGAGCAGAACGAGTTTGTGTAAATCATTTGTAAAAACACTTTCACACCAATTGTAGCATTTAATTCAACGCAAATATTTGAACGGTTTCAAGAAACACTTTGTTCTGCTTGTTTAGTTATTTTTTTTTAATTGTTTGTAAAAACATTTTTACATCAATTGTTACACTTTATTCAATGCAATTGAATAAATCTATAGCTTGCTAATTTGAAATCTGTGGAGTGGTTAAAAAAATGTGATTTAATGACTTCTGACCTCAACTATGATATATATATTTTTTCTCTCTCTACTCAGTGTAACTGTCAGTGTAAGGAACATCACCTGGATGAGAGGGGCCCCAGTGGGGTTCTGAAGCAGGGGACGCCCCGTGGCCGCCGTTTCCTGAATGCCTGCTCCACAAGTTTATTCTCGGATGAGGGGTCTATCCTCCAGAACGAACCCTTGCCCGGCTCCTCCTGAGAGCGTGGGACTTTGATGAAGTACCGATTCAAAGACAAATTGTGACGAATCGAGTTCTGAAATACAAAGATAGGGATCAAAACACGTATTAAATTATTCAGTAAACTGACGTCTTGAGACCCTTCAGCTTATAGGAGAGTGTTTGCTGGTGTTCAAGACAAAAACTCAGTGTTGGGACTGACCTGCCACCCCTTATCTGCTGTCCTGTAGTACGGGTAGTTCTTGGTGATATGTGTGTAGATGCCGTTTAGTGTTAACTGCTTGTCCTGCGCCAACGTGATCGCCTGAACAATCAACTGAGCATACGAGTACGGGGGTTTGGAGTCATCCTAGAGAAAAAAAAAAAAGAGATGACTAATAACATGGTTTCTGCAGAGTATTTCAAACCAAATTTAAGACCTGAACAAATAAAATTAACATAATCTCAAAATAAATCATGTATCAGACTCTTACTTAGACAGGGGCACACATTCAACATGGCCTAAACATTGCTTATCAGTACAACAGGGAAGGCTATATGCAAGTTTAAAGTACTCAAAACACACATTAAGGGATAAATGTCTTGCCCATTAGTTCCTGGGTCACCCCGACAAGGGAATAAACATGCCATCATGTTAGTCAAAACACTGAGTGCCCCCTAGTGGTGGTGCATATTATTACAGTAGCTCTGATGTTTATAAGATAAACACTGTGAAAATTTCACCTTTGGACTGTCTCCTTCCGAGTTGTCTTTATCGATCTCAGACTGCGAGTTGTCATTCATGAGCTGAAGATCAGGCACGATTCGGCCCATCCTGTACCCAGATGAACCGGCACCGCGCGGACTGGACGGACACGAGTTAGCAGCACTGTTGAGGAAAATATTTTACCATCCACCCCAAAATAATTTTTGTAAAAAATAAAAAATGCAGCATAAAGGACACAGCTGCATCCATGAATAAGACACCACTCAAGATCACAAACTTTGATGGATTGATGAGTTTGGATGGGTGGATATTGATGGATTTGGATGGGTTTGGATATGGATGGGATGGATGGATGTGGATATGGATGGGATGGATGGGTTTGGATATGGATATGGATGGGTGGATGGGTTTGGATATGGATGGGATGAATGGGTTTGGATATGGATGGGATGGATGGATGTGGATATGGATGGCTGGATGGGATGGATGGATTTGGATAAGGATGGGATGGATGGATTTGGATAAGGATGGGATGGATGGATTTGGATAAGGATGGGATAGATGGATGTGGATATGGATGGGGATATGGATGGTGGATGGATGTGGATATGGATGGGTGGATGGATGTGGATATGGATGGGTTTGGATATGGATGGGATGGATGGATGGATGTGGATATGGATATGGATGGGCGGATGGATTTGGATATGGATGGATTTGGATATGGATGGGCGGATGGATTTGGATATGGATGGGTGGATGGATTTGGATATGGATGGCCGGATGGATTTGGATATGGATTTGGATATGGATGGCCGGATGGATTTGGATATGGATGGCCGGATGGATTTGGATATGGATGGCCGGATGGATTTGGATATGGATGGCCGGATGGATTTGGATAGGCGGATGGATTTGGATATGGATGGGCGGATGGATTTGGATAGGCAGATGGATTTGGATATGGATGGGCGGATGGATTTGGATATGGATGGGCGGATGGATTTGGATATGGATGGGCAGATGGATTTGGATATGGATGGGTGGATGGATGTGGATATGGATGGGGATATGGATGGTGGATGGATGTGGATATGGATGGGTGGATGGATGTGGATATGGATGGGTGGATGGATGTGGATATGGATGGGTGGATGGATGTGGATATGGATGGGTGTGGATATGGATGGATGTGGATATGGATGGGTGGATGGATTTGGATAGGCGGATGGATTTGGATATGGATGGGCGGATGGATTTGGATATGGATGGGCAGATGGATTTGGATATGGATGGGATAGATGGATGTGGATATGGATGGGGATATGGATGGTGGATGGATGTGGATATGGATGGGTGGATGGATGTGGATATGGATGGGTGGATGGATGTGGATATGGATGGGTTTGGATATGGATGGGATGGATGGATGGATGTGGATATGGATGGGTGGATGGATGTGGATGTGGATATGGATGGGTGTGGATATGGATGGATGTGGATATGGATGGGTGGATGGATTTGGATAGGCGGATGGATTTGGATATGGATGGGCGGATGGATTTGGATATGGATGATAAAATTTTAATTTTTTTAAAATGGACAGACTTCAACTTTCTTCTTTTTATTATATGAAAGTCAAGGCATGTTTCCCCCACACTGTTTTTTACTAAAGGCACACAAGGAAAGACATGCATCAATATAACCATAATAAACAGCAATATTTTCCTACAATTTGAGTGATGACGCAAATGAATCATTGAATCAAATTAATTGAAATAGACAGTTTGAACTTATCAGAAATTAATTGATTTTTTTATTGAAGTTGAAACCAGAAAAATCTCAGCCAACTCTCTTATACCAGAGAGTTGCGAGGCGTGGAAGGGCAGAGGAACTACTCAAATGATGCGCTCTTTGATAAACTTAATTGCCCAACAAAAAGAAATACAACAACTTTCTATCGACAATGAATTAATTGCAAGTATTTCATGATAATTTTACCTGAGCGTCCCGGTGGGTGAGGGCAGAGGGCTCATGAGATGAGAGATGTTATCTGGAATGTTGATGGTTAGAGGAGAGATCTGCGGCTGAACAGCTTTCACTGGAGACTCGGGTTCTCTCTTCTCACGCTTGACGCTCACCAGCGCCGTGAACGTGATCTTTATATTTGTACTGGGGAAGCGGAACGTGCACCTGAGAGAGAGAGAGAGAGAGAGAGAGAGAGAGAAAGACGGAGAGAGAGAGAGAGAGAGAGAGAGAGAGAGTTCAAAATATATCAAAATATGCTGCTAACAATAGCCAAGTCAGAAATTTTCTTAAAGAGACAATATCGGTTTTAGCATGTGTTCAACAAAGCAATGTAAATCCTTGTAGATAGTACAAATTATGCAGTTAAAAATAAACATAAATATAAAATAATTTGTATTGATTGAATACATGACTTTGTTTAATTGCAAATTGAATTATAATAAATGTAAATACAGGATTATAAATAATTACATTTTATTAGATATAATTAAATCACATTACTTCTAATATTTTTTTCTTAATTTGCTAAATTAACTGGAAATTATAGAATTCAATGACTGCTATAATTCTATCTAAACACATTTTACTGATGTGTTTGTCATTTTCAAAGACCAAAATGTAGTCAATGAAATATTGAAGAGCAGAGCAAAACTACAAAGAAAAAAAAAAATAAATTTACTACAGACATTTCTGACTTTTTCAGGCCTGGAAATTAAAATGTTAATAAAATTAACCTACAAATGGTTTACTTATAGTTCTAGCTGGGATAAAAGAATACATCTTTATTTATGTTGTGTTTGGGTCATTTTGACCCAGACAACATTTTTCCCCCTTTAGGAATATTTTACTTAATCCAATTGGAATAACATTTCATGACTTTGTTCACATATAGTATTTTAAAACAAACAAAAAATTGGAAGTTAATGGTTTAAACTACAAAATACAGAAATATGAAGTGTTCAGGAGCATCCCAATCATTTAGATGAACACCTTTGTGGATGTGTGTCATCGGACATGTGCTCACACACACACACACACACACACACACACACTCGTGTTGAGCACTCTTATTCTTTCCATGTACTCTTTCAGCAATATTTCAATTAGGGCTGCACCTAACGATTATTTTTTAATCGATTAATCTAACGATTATTTTTTCGATTAGTCAATTAAGCTAACGAATAATTTGCCGATTTTTCTACAGATTTATTATGATTATTTCTTGATTAATATAACAATTAATTAACCCAAAATAATTCTTAAAAACTTGTCATTAATATTTAATTAAATCATCTCTTAAACAAAGAAATGTACAAGAAACAAAGTGTGCACTTTAGGGCATTATTTTGCACAAACATAGCCTCGTTTTAACTGGTAATCTCCATTTTACAGTCCAACATTCATTTTATTTTGGAGAGATTTTAAGTAATTCGAGTAAAAGGAAAGTGCAATCTACATTTAGCAATCCAACAACAAAATAAATGAAACAAATGTAAAATTCAAGTCACTTTCAGGAGGAATATCAAAACATTGTGCACCTCGAGTTTAGCAGTCCAATATAAAATGAGTGCGATTTGAGTAACACTTAAATGTTTTTCTAACAGGAATAACTAAAACTTGTGCGTTCTTAATCAACTCTCAGTAAAAGAAACATTTGTAACAAAACTATAATGAAAATTAGGGGCCACGATTGTGAAATTTGGCTGACAATTAATTGTGATTATGATTACTGTTTTATTAATGACCATACAAACTCACTATGTGTGCTTCATGCACACAACACAGTCATTTATACAAATTTAGCTTGGGTCATCTAATAAAATAAGGGCATATGATTTCAAAAACGTATGAATGACATAATAAAATTATACAATAATTAAAATAATATTTTAATGATCAAAACATGTCTAAATAACTCAAATATTTCTCTATTATTTGTCCGATTTACTTTTGATCCATTGGACTTTCAATGTTTTGTTTTCTTTTGCAACCCAGCTAACCTGGACAGCTATTAAATTATATTATATTATATTATATTATGCAATAGTAAAATATTTCTGCCTTAAATTCTTCACTTTCACACATTATTTTAAGGCTCTCTGGTTAACTCACAAGCCCTTATTTCTCATGAAGACTTTGAGATTTGTGTTTCTTGCATTTGATCGTCTCCACAGAAATAGAGCTGGACATCTCCTCTGTCTCACTGCCTATTATTAAACTGAGTGAATATACCCACAATGACCACGGATATTTGACATTACATGGCCGTAAAGTGAAACTGGAGCACTATATACACTATATATCCGGGAGTTTTGCGCACGCCTCTGTAGATGGCGTGCACATCAGAGCGCTTGAGAAGTGGTTCATCTTCACACACTCAAGAGGGCTGCTGTTGTGACGTCCGCGGTGCGGTTCACTGAGATGCTCAACTGAACGAGACACGAGTGCTTTTTCCTGCGCGCTCATGAGACATCATGCAGGGAGAGACGAGGCTGAATCCAGCTTCTTAATCAACTGCTTTATATTCAGTAAAATGGCCTCGGACGCTACACGACTCTACACAATGTTGCAATTTACTTGCCAGTGGCTAATGACAGACGTTTTTTGGTCGCATAGCACGAAATTTACTCGCAGTGCAGAAATTACTTTTAACATGGGGGCGATGAGGAAACAGAAACACGTGTTGTAATACTATATCATGTTTGGGTGGGAGGGGACAAAAAGTAAACCTGCAGGGAGTGTCCTCCACTGGCCCTGTTTAAACCGTTCAATTAATACTTCTACAGTATATATAAATATATATATATTTTTAATTTGTTCAAAAAAGGTCATAATTTCTTAAAATTCGTCAATAAATATATCTAATGCAATATCTTGTATTATATGCTATATCAGAGATTTATAAACAATCTTATTGGGCCGGTCATTTTTGACCGGGAACACAAAATGTGTTGGCACAAAACGAACCCAACACAAGGGCTAAAAAATGCACACTTCAGCTTC
Source organism: Moxostoma hubbsi (assembly GCA_032164185.1). Taxonomy (NCBI): domain Eukaryota; kingdom Metazoa; phylum Chordata; class Actinopteri; order Cypriniformes; family Catostomidae; genus Moxostoma; species Moxostoma hubbsi. The sequence continues at coordinate 38,227,144 of JAVLUX010000024.1, read as the reverse complement.
AAAATTCCTGTATAGTTTCAGGTTTTCACTGACCGTGGGAACCCTGTATCATACACTGAATCAAACAAGTGCCAACATGAATCCAGACTTGAGCTCTGCAGAAAAACAAAGCTTCAAGGATCACAATTCAAAACGGTCATACTAATAAACTACAATTCCAGGTTGTGCAAGTGTGCCAGACTACACAACTGAGTTATCAAAGCGTTATCAGTCATGTTTCAAATGTCATTTTCAGGCTCTGAAGTCGATATTGACAGATATTAAAACCGGCGTTTAACAGGCAATTGAGAGTTTACACTGGTAGTAAAGCTCAGGGGAGTATTAGCAAAGACGCAGGGGCTGGTGGAGCGAGTCGAGTTCTCAAAGCAATGCTAAAATTAACCGTCCCTTGATGAACTAATATTCAGTGTTAACATTAACAGTCCACAGAGTCAACAATACAACTCCGCCACAAAAACATGCAACCAAAATGACTTTCCAAGATAACAGAAAACAATATATGTGAACTTCAGAATTCCCTCATTTACACTTAAACAGTCAGGTAATGAAGTTCACTATTTGGTGACCTTCAAACATGTCTCGTCATTTCTGATTGCTGCACAATTTTAATATTGTTTTCATTTACAGCCCACTAGACCTAGACTGAACTTAATGGTTTTGTAACCAGAGTATCTCAATCACCTTTTTCCTCATCATTTCTGGAATTTCTTTTGACCTTGGCACAGTGTGCGGGTGAGACCTTTTATTCAAATTCATGCTCCTGAAAGTTTTATTTAGGTGTTGATTGGATTGAACAGGGCTGGCAGTGATCAGGTCTGTGTGTGTCCAGCCCAGCTGAACCCCATCATGAATGAAGTTTCATAAGTTTGGGGATTTAGTAACTAAGGGGGCAAATACTTTTCCTACACAGGCCTAGTAAGTATTGGATAACTTTCTTGCTTCAATAAATAGCATTATCATTTAAAAACTGTATATTGTGTAAGATTTTGTTTGAATTTTAGAAACAATGTAGTAAGAGATGTACATAAAAACAGTAGAACGCGGGATGGGGTCAAATACTTTTTCCACAGCACTGTATATGAACAAACATTAATGCATTACAATGAACTAAAAATGGAAAAAACTTTTACAGCATTTATTCATCTTTAATAATAATGTTATTTGTACATATACTAATGCATTAACAAATGATTATGAACTAACACTGAACAACAGTACGTTTATTAGAGCCCGACTGACCATTATGGGATTTTTGAGATGATTTTAGAGGGGGGAAATTCACCGAATACCGATATGCAGACTGATATAGTTCATTTTTGAGCTGGAATGAAAACAGACCTTTTCTATGTGGATTGATCAGCAGTTTTGCACCAATATTACTATGCAAAGGTACTCAGAAGGCTGCTTTCTAAAAAAACATTTTTATCAAAGAATATTTGACATTATTAATATACACCATCAACAAATTCTAGAAATGAACACTAAAGAAAATAAAGAATAAATACTACAGGTCGACCGATAGGGGGTTTTGCCGATACCGATAAATAAAGTGGTGGATGGGGGTTTTGAAAAAAAAATAAATTAAAATTAATATAAATAAATTTAGTATAAGTCAATTGCTGACCATATGGCCAGTCCGCCCCTGAACGGCCCCATAGCGCGTTGGCTCGGTATGCCAGATTACCAGTCCAGCCCTAACCAATATTAATAAATGCTCATGATACCTAATGCATTAAATAACGCTAACGTATTCAGCCTTAATATCTTTTGTTTTTGCACATTTCAATAAAGAGTATCTGGGATTAGTCTGTGCAGTATTAAAGCCTCCTCTGCTTTCCAGGCAGCCATTTAGAGCACAATTCCGTCATGGGAACCACGAGGGGCTCTTTAAAACAGGAATGTTTGGATCCCAACCCCCCCAGCATTCTTCACTGTGGGTGCTGTGTGTGTGATTCCAGCAGTCTTGTTCCTGCATATCTACCCTTGTCTTGTCCAAAAATCACAAGCTGCAAAACATGTAGATGTTTCCCTATCAAAACACACTGCAGCATGCTTTTGCGCACAAGCATAAAAAACCCTATTCTACTGATTTTCTCTCTAACTTTGAAAAACACTCAACGACAATTTATAACATGGAAACTTTATCACAGACAGTAATCTGAACTTCAAAATCAGAAAATGGACGTCAAAGCACGATGAATGACCTAATCCGAAGTGAATATTACTTCACCACTAGCATCACAAAAAAAAGAAAGTACTGTTTTCAAACAGGTTTCCCAAACACGCCCCCACCCTCTGCCAGTGGTCGAACAAACAGATAATCCTGCCCCAAACCCACGCCACTGATTGAGCCACAGGGGCGTTGTTAATCAGTAGGTTGCTGGTTTGATCCCCACAGCCACCAACATTGTGTCCTTGAGCAAGACACTTAACTCCAGGTTGCTCCGGGGGGATTGTCCCTGTAATAAGTGCACTGTAAGTCACTTTGGATAAAAGCATCTGCCAAATGCATGAATGTAAATGTAAAATGTTGAAATGAGCAGAGATCCATCACACTAGTTAATCGTGGCTACTCCCTGCAGTTTGTAAAGCACTGTGCTGCGCACGTGCAGGAGCGCTGTGTTTTGTAGATGCCATATAAAGTCGAAAAGATCAACATTTAAAAACAAATCTTAATTTTGAATTTAAATTTGACCACCTTACCAAGGCATCCCAGGGGAACGTTTATATACATTGCATAATTGTTGTCAGTTAGATGTGAGATCACGTGGGTATCTGAATAGAGATCGCGATCTTTTAACGATTGATCGTGCAGCTCGAGTCCGCGGGTTTATGTGTAAGGTGTCGTGGACAGTATTTTATGGAGTCTGTTCTTTATGTTGGGGTGTCTGACAGACAATGGATTTATTTAATAAACTATCCATGATCTAGGCTACATGTACACAATAATTTTACATTTACACACTTTTGAAGCACTCTGGTTACACTGAAGCACATCATTAATTGTCATGCCCTAGATTGGAGCATCTCTAATTATATTCTATTTATTTTTTGTGTATTTATCAGTTTCCTTAGCTTCCAAATATCCTACAGAAATATCCACTAAGACGTTCAATTGTGATATGATATGCATTGTTTTGCATACCTCTCTCTCTTTTCTTTTTTTTTCCTCCCCAATTTGGAAAGCCCAATACCCAATGGTCTTTAGGTCCTCGTGAGGGGGGGCTTAGTGACTCGCCTCAATCCGGTTGGCGGAGGACGAATCTCAGTTACCTCCACGTCTGAGACTGTCAATCCGCACATCTTATCACGTGGCGTGTTGAGTACGTTACCACGGAGACATATCATGTGTGAAAGCTTCACGCTATTCTCCGTGGCATCCACGCACAGCTCACCACACGCCCCACCGAGAGCCAGAACCACATTATAGCGACCATGAGGAGGTTATCCCATGTGACTCTACCCTCCCTAGCAACCGGGCACATGGATTGAGAAAGAATTGAGTCTTTAAGACAGAGCAGATGAAAATAAAATCTGTCCCAAGAGAGACGACGGTGTCTGTCTACCTCACACATTTACAAAAGATTTCCACTGGGAAAGAAATCAGAGAAATCTGGTTGCTTAGGAGACCTGGCTGGAGTCACTCAGCCCACCCGGGATTCGAACTCACGACTCCAGGGGTGGTAGTCAGTGTCTTTACTCGCTGAGATACCCAGGCCCCCAAACCTCTCACTCTTGAGAAAGGGAACAGTGTCCTAAGACACAATTGTGCTCATGGATTGAGTCTTTAAGAAAGAGCAGACGAAAATAAAATCCAAGAGAGAAAATCTATCGTCCCAAGAGAGACGACGGTGTCTGTCTACCTCACACATTTACAAAAGATTTCCACTGGGAAAGAAATCAGAGAGCATCTTTAAAAATAAATTTATGGGATAATATGGCAGGGCATCTATTTAAATTCCCCAATATAATTTGATTCCAATTCACAAGTTCTTAGTTCAATTCTGATATGATTCATTTGGGAATACTTCAGCCATAATGTGTATTTTACTCTCACATTAAATACATTCTCTCTCAGCTAATGTTGGAAACCACACAGGGAACATATGCAGTTCAATTGCTATTTATTTAACGGCTACAATCATCAACATTTCCCAAAACTGAAATAAACTTTATAGTAAAAGACAGATCTTAGGATTTCAAGAATCACTATTTTTTTCAAAGGAATTAATCGAATTTTAATTTTTTTGCAATTCATCGAAAAAAATATTTTACCCAAGCCTGTAGTATTTCAAGATACAAATAAGGAAGTCCTATACTAAAAGGATGTTTAGCTGGAGATTGAGCTGAAAATTAACACTTGAAGAGTATCAAATGCAAATTAGATCATTTTGTAAATTAATTGGTGATAAAAACACAAAACATAATGGCATTACTACACCCGGCCAGTCACTATTGTAGAATTTCATCCATTAGGAATTGTTAGGATGGTAAAAGGGAATGTTCCACAGCAGATTTTCGATTAATAAAATAGTTGTTAGTGTTGGATTTTCTCAGATACTTTAATAAAAATTGGTGGTGTTTTCAACCATCAAGACGAAGACTCTTTTCTGCCCACTCCAGGGTTCGGGTTTAGCTGGGTTCGACCAACATCTGTACTGATTTGCATGTACTTTTATGACTCACTCAGAACTAAACTAAACCTTTACATGACCTCACACCTCACTGTAACTGTATGTAAAACCATCAGCATTAATTACAGTAAAACTGTGAAAAATACCACTTGGATTTACGCCACAATATCAACCTTTGCCTGCGCCATTTCAGCATGTGTTTTTGGCCTGTAACGTCAAAAAAAGTTCTGTTGTTTGATCTAGATAAACTAACAAGGCACTACTAAGTGTAAAGAAGTGACAACAAACAACCAGCCCAAGTCAGAAAAAAATATATATATAAAAATACACTGGCAGCCAAAAGTTTGGAATAATGGACAGATTTTGCTGTTTCGGAAGGAAATTGGTACTTTAATTCACCAAAGTGGCATTCAACTGATCAAAAAGTATATTCAGGACATCACTGATGTAAACAGCACCATCACTATTTGAAAAAAGTCATTTTTGATAAAATCTAGACAGCAGCATCACTCCAGCACCTTATCCTTGAGTAATCATGATAAATTGATCATTTCATACTAGAAAATCACTTGCCATTATATCAAACACAGTTGAAAGCTGTTTGGTTCATTAAATGAAGCTTAACGTTGTCTTTGTGTTTGTTTTAGAGTTGCCACAGTATGCAATAGACTGGCATGTCTTAAGGTCAATATTAGGTAATTAATGGCAAAAATAAGAAACAGCTTTCACTAGAAACCCATCAGACAATCATTGTTTTGAGGAATGAAGGCGATACAATGCTTGAAATTGCCCAAAAACTGCAGATTTCACACAAAGGTGTAACTACAATCTTCAAAGACAAAGCACAACTGACTCTAACAAGGACAGAAAGAGATGTGGAAGACCAGATGTGCAACTAAACAAGAGGAGAAGTACATCAGAGTCTCTAGTTTGAGAAATAGATGCCTCACATGTCCTCCGCTGACAGCTTCATTGAATTCTACCCGCTCAACACCAGTTTCATGTACAAGAGTAAAGAGAAGACTCAGGAGGACTTATGGGAAGAACTGCAAAGAAAAAGACACTTTTGAAACAGAAAAACTAAAAGAAAAGGTTCGAGTGGGCAAAGAAACACAGACATTGGACAACAGATAATTGGAAAAGAGTGCTACGGATCGTAACCACATTGAGCTTTTGTGGGATCAGCTAGACTGTAAGATGTGTGAGAAGTTCCCGACAAGACAGTCACATCTATGGCAAGTGCTACAGGAAGTGTGGGGTGAAAGGTCAAGTGCTACAGGAAGTGTGGGGTGAAAGGTCACCTGAGTATCTGGACAAACTGACCGCTAGAATAACAAGATCTGCAAAGCTGTCATTGCTGCACATGGAGGATTTTTTTTGATGAGAACTCATTGAAGTAGTTTTAAGATTTTGTTTCAAATTGTAATAGTAATTTTTCACATTATTAATGTCCTGACTATACACACTGTGATCAGTTGAATGCCACTTTGGTCAATAAATGTACCAATTTATTTCCATAAGAGCAAAATCTGTACATTATTCCAAACTTTTGGCATCCAGTGTCTATATATATATATATATATATATATAAAAAAACAAAAACAAACAACACTACTTATTTTGGCTATTTTGAAGAAAAGGTCCACAGATTCTGTCTGGATCTGCTCGTGACATCTGCATAAGCATCAGCAGCTCTTTGTATTGAAAGACATCCAATAAGAGAACCACTCTTCACTAATTAAATGCTCTTTAGTCATTTGATCAATATTGTAACTCAAACGGTCTCTTCCTCAAACGGCTGTCCATTGTAGTCCATACAACCATCTGGACATACTCATTGATTTTGCACAAACTAAAGTGTCTAAATGTGGCTCTGTTCCAATCGTTAGAAAACCGGCAGAATAACTAGTGAAATATCAAGCACGTATCTCAAATTGTGACAAATGTACTACTGATTACGCTATGATGTTTGGACAGACATTTGTAAACATTATTTTGCTCACAGGACTTAAGCTGGGCAATATATTGAATTTTCACAATGTATTTGCAATAATGACTATATATTGGCCTTCTGTTTAATGTAGTCTGGCGTAATAACTTTGGAAGACCACAAGAGGGTGATATAACATTTACAGAAGCCGGTCGTGGGTAGTAGTACAAGGCACGGGTATCACATAACACCGGATGAGCTGATGCGGCAGGTGAAAATTCTAGTAAGTATACACAAAAGTTACGAAGGGTTTTCTTATACTACTTCAAGAATTAACAAAGTGACGTTGATGTGTTTGCAAGTCAAAACACAAAAAGACATACTTGTAACTGATGGTGTAAGATATGTGAAAGACACATATACACAATATATCATCCACTGATGGCTAAAGTTAAAAATCGATGACCGATAATGATCGAATTTAATGGAAAACTATGGGAGTTCAGAGTTTTGGCAGTGAATCTGGTGACCGTACCTCATAGAAAAGAAAAAGTTTTGAATTTTAAAACACGCCCTGTCATCCACCAGATGCGTCCGGTGTGTGACCCCGTTTAATCTACCTTGACAAAGACTACAATGCATCGAGCTGCCCTAGTTATATCTGAAATATGTGATATATATCGATAATCATCGGCAAAACTTTGATTATCGGTGGCTGAAGGCAGCATCGATCTCAAGCCTCATGATTTCACTGGTGATATAAAGTTACGCACCATGGCAAATATTGTTATGATTTAAAAGCATTTTTGACTAATAACTTTCCAAAAGTGCCTCGCAGCTCACAAGTATGAGAGTATTAAGACAGATGCTTTAATTAGCTCACAATTGGATTAAGATTTAAATATTTTTAATTTCCTTTTACATTTTAAAGATTCCTTTCTCCACAAGAGGGCGCAATAAAACAAACATTCAGCACCATTATATTATTGCAAAGAACATTCCTATCCTGGCTGTTAAAAAAAAAAAAAAAAAAAAAAAAAAAAAAAAAAGAGCATTTCATTTTCAACTAATGTACATAAAATGAATAAGTAAAAGGTTTTAGTCAGCCCATATCCTCAAATGTTAAGTCAAAAATAAAATGAGGGGGGAAATGCTTCAATGGACAGATCACATGTGTTAAACCTCCACTGATTCCTACTACAGACTCAAGCTTCATAATAACATTACATTGAAATACTAATGTAGTGTAATGTATAATGAAATACTACATTGTTTTTTGTTCAGTACAGTTGTATGTAGAGTAGAAATATTCACAGACATCAGTGGTATTCGGCTGAACTCGGTGGTGAAGCGGCTCAGACTATTAGCACAGGTCAGGGGCTGTTCAATCAGACCGAACACAACAGACTGGAACCGAACACGAGGATCTTGAGACAAAGCATTTCCAATTTAAACATCTTTCCTGACAAAGCATTTAAACAAGTCATTGCTTAATCTGAGAAACGCTTATAAGAGAGCAAGACTCAATGGCCAAAGACCTCCATCAACTGTAAGGGGCTGTTCACACTGAACGCTATTGCAACCATCCATTTGTTTTTCTATGTAAACGCACGCTAGACGAACGTCTTGCGTGTATATTTGTCACATTGTTCGACCGCTTGAGGTTAGCTTTAAATGTTAGCTATGTCTGCAACTAACAATGTAACTAACTAATTGTGCTATAATAATGCATTATTATTATTTTTATTCAACAGTAATTTATTTAATAATTTCTTAACTTACTATGCAGTCTTAACTTACATCAGTGAAGGGATTTCCATTTCACCTGTAGAGGTCGCTCTCATACTGCATAACGACAGCAGACCCTTAATTTTCAATGAGCGCTGGCGACTTCCGGCAACACTAGTGACGGCGACCATTGGCGACCGGATGTGGGCGTGTCCAGCGATGTGACGTTGAGAAATGTTTAACTTTATGCAAATGAAAAGCGACTTTCGGGAGCGACAGCCAATACGAGAGAAGATGGTAGAGCTCACGTGATCCTAATATTTTAATAATAATATTAATTGTAAAGAAACGGTGCTGTTTAGACTCTCCATACACACCACTAGCGACCTAACCGCTAGCCACTGGCGACATGCAGCGACAAAGTAGCTGACAGTGTGAACACAGCTTAAGACATCTCAGAGTACATAAAGGTACATAAATATCAAAATATTGAATATTGACAAAAAGTTTGGGGTATATATTTTTTGAAGCCTTTTCGCCCAGCCCTACATGGAGATAACCGCTTTGAAGCTCACTCAAAAACCCTTTAACTGTCTTGTTTGTATTTCCTGAAACCAGGCACACAGCCTACATCAAAGTGTCTCTGTCACATTTAGAAAGATCTAATTAAACTATATCTGCTCACTGCCCCATTGCACTTCTAAAAATATAATAACTATAAATAAACTAGAACAGAAATAAGAAGTGTTGTCGAGTGTACTGAAGTCTGGCGCAGGATTAGATGCTGTGCAGAAAAGACGAAGAAACATTCGCACCACATGAATGATGCAAAAATAACTTTTGCAGAAACAGACATGACTATTTTTATTTGTGCAAAATGATTAGCTAAGTAACAAAGAGCATATGATGCATTCAGTCAAAACATTAGCACCAAACCCATAGTTTGCTCACATGGCACACATCACACCATCTGAGTGTGTATGTTTACACACCATCTGACCCTAAACAACACCCTACACCCATTCAAGAACACACAGCATGCAACGCATTTGCTCTTTACTGCACACATTTTTGCCCAGTTGCCTGGTGATGTTTGATTGCATGTATTTGTACATGCATATCAATTAGAGGCCAAATATGCCACCGCAAACACCTAAGGTGCACAATAAAAACACTACATGCCCATAATTCCAAAATATGCTTTCCACTCCTGTCATGCCACAAATCTGATGCATGTACCTCTGATACCCAGAAATGCAACACATGTATGACACCCAAAGCTGCTGCAAACGCCTGAGACACCCCAAAATGCAAATGCACATTGCAATAGTGCCCCAAATTTCCACACTTAACCATAATGCCCATGCCCAACAATGCTTTCCAGGCCTATCATGCCTAAACTGATGCATGCACTTATGATTTCCAAAAATGCAACATGCATATTAGGGCTGCACAATTTGGACAAAAAGTCACAATGCGATTAATTTGAAAAATATTGCGATTGCGATTTGAGCTGCGATTATGATGGTGATGTTTTCCACATGTTCAACTGGAAAAAGGCTGCTGGGGTTTTCACACTTGAGCCTTCTTAAAAAGAACCAAACTGAGACCTTTTTTCAGTTCAACCACAAACAAATAAATATATAAACATTGAAACAAAGTCTTCTTCATATCCAAATGTTACCATCCACCGTGTACCTGTTTTTGTCCATTTTATGACAGGGTCTCAGCCCACTAAACATCATCATTAGTTTTTGAAACACAGTCAACTTGAATATTAGGGATGCTCCAATCAGGATTTTAAAATGACACCGATCTCCAATTTTCTTTTCATCTCATCAATCGATGCTGATCATGTAACTTTACCTCCGCAGCTCTGTTAAAACTGGTTATATGTAAACTTTCTGCTCAATGTCACTGTTAACTACATTTCCCTGTTGATAAAACCATTGTTATTGCCTAGTTTTTGCGGTCAAAAATAATGCTGATTGATTGACTAATTCAATAAACACAAAATATAAATGTTACTCTTTATTCTAGGCCTTAAACTAGTAGGCTTATACAAACTATTCTTTACTGTATATAAGATAGTCCTAAAGAATGAGGCTTAAAGTCAAACTGAAGTTGAACTGATAACCCATTAGTGTAATTACATTTAAAGTGAAATTTTGGTTAGTTTGTCACCATTAAATGTAATTATTTATATTCATTATTTTATTATATTTAATTTAGCAATGCATTATATTATAGTAACTCAATATTTAATATAGATGTATTACATGTATGTTCCTTCATATTCATTATGTTGGATGTTGGTAATATTAGTTCCGCTTTCACTTGTTTCTGCGGGGAGTGTAATAAGTGCGACACGCTCTATCGTGAGGTAAACAAATGACATTAGACTGGAGGAAGAGATGTTTCTGGACTCTACAGGTGTTACTGTTAATGCTGTTTGCTCAGCAATCATTTAATAAAGATGTCTGAATTGTACCCCATCTTGTATTCTGCGTTATTATTATGATACCTGTGCCTTGCGGAGACTGAAATGCTGCTTCTGCAGATAATAATAAACGCTTCAGGCAGGATGCACCAGTTTAGTGGAAAAGCGTTTAGCGCACGTGAGCAAACGGAACCGACCTCAGAGCACTTCTGTTACTCTTAAGCATGAGAGGGAGTTGTGGAGCACAGCTCTGAAAACACTGTAACAATGCGCTAACTTAATATAGACTGGACAGAGCAGCACAAATAAACTTTGAAGGGAGCAGAATATTTATTTATTTAATTAAATCGCAGCCATTTAATAATCGCACAAGGTCATATCGCGGTTTCGATTTTATTTCAATTAATTGTGCAGCCCTAATGCATATGAAACCCAGAAAAGCTGCTACACATTCTTAAGATGCTCAAAACTGCTGCGAATGCCAATGGTGCCCCAAAGTGCTCCTGTAATAGCACCCCTACGTTACATCTTAAATGCAGTTATATTTAATGCGTTATAGCTTTAGTAAAATTTAAATATGGAATCAGATCATGTAAATAACCACAAACTCCAAATCTGGCATTTCTCTGTGCACTCAGCTCAGTTAAATGAATCTCCCGAACTAAAGCTGCGTTCACACTGTCAGCTACTTTGTCGCTGCATGTCGCCAGTGGCTGGCGGTTAGGTCGCTAGTGGTGTGTATGGAGAGTCTAAACAGCACCGTTTCTTTACAATTAATATTATTATTAAAACATTAGGATCACGTGAGCTCTACCATCTTCTCTCATATTGGCTGTCGCTCCCGAAAGTCGCTCTTCATTTGCATAAAATTAAACATTTCTCAACTTTGTCACGTCGCTGGACACGCCCACATCCGGTTGCAAACGGTCGCTGCCGCTAGTGTTGCCGGAAGTCGCCAGCTCTCATTGAAATTAATGAGATGAGGTTGTTTTGTCACTGCGAGTCGCTTGCAGTGTGAACGTAGCATAATGGGGAGAGACTGAAACTGCACCCGGCTGATACACACTCTGTCACGGGACGCTCGTCCCTCGAGTGTGCACGCTTGATGCAGCTAGATTATAACGTGATTGCTCGTGACTTATTGAATCATAATATATGTGTCACTGTGCATTTCTTATCGTGAAGAAAACTGGCAATATGCAGCTTCAATAATAAGAGAGTTGGGATTACAAACATAAACTCAAAAAAACTTTGGTTTTATTTTTTCAGTTTGTTGACTTTTTTTTTTTTTTTTTTCATATCCTGAGTCTTCTGGTCTCCTCATGGCAGGGTCGGCAGGGGCAGAGGCCATAACATTAATGTGAAGAGGAAAAAAAAAATAAACAAGAGAGCTAAACTGTTAATTCAGCCGACCCTAAGGATAAGTTTGGTTTAACAAGACAACTAGTTTAATGTGAGTTAAACTTAATCAGTTACTGTCAACCTTAAAGCATTTTTAGCATTGATTTAGCTAGATATCTCTAGCCATACATCCAAACAATATCTAACGTTACGTAGGTCCCAGTTTATAGGACTATGTCACCGCGCACAGAAACGTTAATTAAACAAGTACACAAGTATGTACCACTACATGTTAGCCGATTTTGTTTGTTGGTTTGTTTGCTAAACGTTACCATACCTGTCGGAGTCCCGGTCATAGCGCCGCTGCATTCATCAGTAGTTTTGGAGGAGGACTCGAGGTGGGCATGTTGAAGGAAGCTCTGTATTAAGACGCTGAGAGGATGACTGCACCTGCTCGGTCTTCTTGCAGTTTAAGACGGAGCAACTTTCTGCTCTTAAGTTTATTCCATGCACTGTAAAGTCATCATTAGATTTGTTGTGTTGCCGGTCTTGGCAGCAATTATCTTGTCGCATATATTGCATCGCACGCTGTTGGCATCGAGTCTGGTGAAATGTAGCCACACTTTTGATCTTTTCCACATCTTTCACATGTATGGGGTTTGAGACACATACACACTACATCAGCACGTGAGCCGCATCTCTGGGCGTAACCGCCGTAAACTAGTGTTTTTCATTGATGCCTAAACACAGCCAATCAACTGCACTTTTAGATGTGGGCACATCTAGCATGCTACATATCACAGTCGTTGACCAGATTAACCCCTTAGGTACCCCTATTTGGTACCAAACGACAAGACATTTTTTGATACTCGATTGTTTAGATCAGTGATTCCCAACCTTTTTTCTGCCACAACACACTTTTTACGACTAAACAATTCCATGGCACACCATCCCACATAGGCTAACCATCATCAATATTTTTCCCTTTCAAGAACTTGTCCATGTTTTCTGTCCATCTTAGTAGCATGTTTACTTGTAATGTTTGAAATTCGGCTATGCAAAAAAATAAATCACATACAGTGGTTGCGTTAGATTTTCTCATCGTCCGTCATTTTGATGGACAGGGTTGGAAAAATTCCGATATAATCTATAATTTCATATTTTAATGATAATAAGACATTTAATAGCTTTTATTTTCATTTACACTTTCATTTTTAATCATGAATTTACAAGACAAGCATATAGCTCGATTTACCATATAGCAGATTATGCATTTATTTATTCATGAAGAGAACAGATGAACAACAGAGACAGGAAGCAGATGAATGTTTTTCCCCACAGTGACAGCAAAGGCCACTAAAACACGACACATGAACAACACAATATTACAGAAAAACAAATACGATTAAAATATGAACAAAACACGTACAAAATGAACTGAGCAGAACTCCATCAACAACTCAAACCTTCCTCCTGGTCCGCATCGACTTAAACTGTGTGCTTGCCCGTGCATAATCAAACGCATGAAGGGAGAGTGATGCGGAGGTGATTGTCTTTAGATTTTGCATCTTTGCCTCGGACAGACAATTTCTCGTGGCAGATTCAATTTGGTTCTGGAGGCTGAACCCAACGTCAAGCGCTGCACCGCCCTCCACATGACAAGAGTTGCAGAAGGGGCGATTTTATGAGTTTGCCATGTAAAAAAGCAGGAAGTGTTCACAATAAACAATGAAAACATGTATTAGGAAGAGAGAACAAAAGCTTGCAGTTGCTTTGAGAGCAGAAAGTAATAAAAGGACTCGTTTATGTTTAGATCGAAGCGTTTTCTTGGTGAATTTAAATGAGCTGAATAACTGGGGTCTCTGATATTCATAAACGATAAGGTCATAGTTCATGAAAAGAAATTACGAGACATTCAATGTCTCTTCACAAATTTGGACAGTTTTTAAATATTTCTTGTTGCTTATTATCTCAAAGACATTATTGGTGAAGCAAAAACGTGTGTGTGAAAAACACTTTGTTGTGATGTCACTTCATAGACTTCAATGTATTCTGCGGCGCTGACGTGAGTCATGTGAACAACCCTAAAATATAAATATCAGTCACTATTGCACATTAATCACAATCACAAAAGTGACCAATTATGGTATCAAAATGGCGAATTAATCCGTAAGGTGAGGAGTTTGTATCCCTGAAATTATTATTTACTTTTTCATGCATTTATTTATTTTGTGAAATTGGATTATTTTCCACGGCACACTAGTGTGGTTGGGAAACACTGTTTAGAGACAATTCGGTCGGTGCCTAAAATGTATCGAACTCAATACCAGCAATATAACAGAGAGTTGGTGTTATAGTGAGTTAAGGATGGATTGAAGTGAACAGAAAGGTGAGAGAGGAAGTCTTCACCCCCTTTATACACGGCAACAAAATGTGTTTTTAATTTGTTTTATTTTGGTTTGTTTTACAATATAAATATCTAAAACACATGTAAACAACAAACATTAACTTTAGCAGCTTTAAGCAGAAGAAACACTTATTATCTGAAAATGTTGAATATAATATTAAAAATACAAATATTTTAAAATATGTAAAAGTCCTTTAAAAAATATGCATTGACCGGAGAAGCAGCATATGAGATATTTAGACTTGCTTTTAGAGAATATATAAGTATATTTTATCTTTATTGCACTCGCAGAAGTGTGACCAAGTGAAAAATACACTTATATATAAAATACACTGACTGTACATTTAAGATATATTCTCTTAAAGCAAGTCTGAATATTTTATATGTTGCTTCTCAATTAAATGTTTCTTGTTTTAAGGATTTTTAGACATTTTTAAGTAGAAAAAAAAAACACACTTGATAGCCATATGTATTATTGCAGTGAATTTCTTTACTGAATTAAATTTAATAAAAAGTATTTTTCACACTTTAATTCAGCGAATATCATATAGAGGTATTTTCAAAAGATCTTTATTGTTAGTAAGCACATTTAATACAAACTTTTAATGGTGCACAAGCTGAATAATCGGTTAAGATCTAATGATTAATCGTTGAAATAAATGCAGAATAGTTGTTAGATTAATCAATAATCAAAATAATCGTTAGTTGCAGCCCTAATAACCATAAGCTAACGTTCCCAGAACGTTCTGGGAACCAAACATCGTCACCATGGTAAGCACGCCTGTAATACACAAACAATGCTGCAGATGCCTATAATGCTTAAAATGCTGTCTACGCAGGGAGCTCACTAGGGTTTGAGATGCAGCCCAGTGGCCCTGAAAGCGAAACAAAAAATGGTGCAAGGCAGGGACACTCGCACGTGCTCCCGGTGCGGCACCACAACAATAACAACAACAAAGATTATGATCGTGATGATGAAAACGATGGTGGTAATAGTTTTCAAGATGGAGGTTATAATAACTCACAGTCTTGGTAGCTGGAGGGGAGGGGCACCCCGCCGCAGAAACACGCCGTCCACGAACACCCCGTTCTTCCCCAAACACCGCAGATAGAACTCCCCTCCTCCTCCGGGGCTCTTGTCCTCCGGCGCGGCGGTGAAGATCTCCAGGTGCCGCCGGGAGATGAAGCTCGTGTGGCCCATGCTGACGTCCACCGAGCCCTGAGACGAGTTGCGACCCACCGTCACCGAGCGCTTCTTCATCACATACTCGAACTCGCGGCCCTCCAGCCGAGCCATCGCTGCCATTTTAGCGAACACGTACCGATCACGGCCCGTTAATATGAGTGGGGAATGAGGAGCGAGATGAAGCCCTTAACGTGCCCGACCAGGGAAGCAGCAGCAGCGGCACCGACTCGACCCACCGCCGCGATACACCACCGAGAGAAAGGGGATGGGGGATTAGCCAATCAGAGTGCGCTGGGGGAGAATATGCTGTGATTGACGTCGCTATCGTCCAATTAGAGGCGCGTTAAGGAATGCGGTCATTCAATAAGAACCAATGAGGTGAGCAACATGGACGGCTCGACGGACTGAAGGTCGGTTGCGCTGTGCTCAACACGCATGTGTGAGGCGGTTGTAAACCGTGGAGTGGATTATTTATTAGAACAAATGGAATTCGTCGTCGGTGGCAGAAGAAGCTTCCAGTACACAGAAATATGATGTGACAAAATAATAAACAAAATAATAATTAATTATTTAGAAATACACAGTGAGACTTAAGACTGAATAGTACAAATAGTGTACAACGATAACGGTAATGATTAATATAACAAAATAATTAAAAGTAGAACAAATACAGATTCCATTCTATTTTCTTGCATATATATATATATATATATATATATATATATATATATATATATATATATATATATATATATAATGTGTGTGTGTGTGTGTGTGTCTATACTTGTACTCTGCACAATGACAATAAAGTTGAATCTAATCTAATATATATGTGTATGTATATACACACACACACATTATATGATGATGCTTCGACAAAATTGTATGTAAAACATGCACTCAAAATAATATTTAAAAAAATATACACAATTGCATTGAATTGTGTAATGTTTTAAAAATGATATTAATAAAACATTTGTTTTTGTTTTTTATTTGATTAAAGATTGCTCAATTCAATCTGATGAAATTTTGTAATTAAATTGAAATGCGTGAATCTAAAATTAATTTGTTTGAGTGTTTAGCAATGCAAAAAGTACTCTGAGATAAAAAAGTTGCCAAAAACTGATAAAATCATGATTTTAAATATTCTTTTGATATACTTTCTAACCAATATTTTAGCTCACCACACATCTGACTCATATACTTGACCAGCATTTTTCTACTCAAAAATTATTATTTTTTCTTAGACAAATCTTTTAAATAAATGTTTAATCATTTAGCAAACAAAGTACGTTTCCCCAATGTTAGTTGGTTATTTTTGGAGAACAAATTCCAAACATTCCAAACATTCTAGGAATGTTTTTTTTTTTTTTTATTGTTTCGTTTTTATAACCATAAACTAACGTTCCCAGAACGTTGTAGGAAGCTAATTTTGTTAGCTGGGTACACACACACACAGATGCTTGTGACACTTAAAAATGCTGTTAATATTATATTTTTGAGTGTGGAACAATGCTAAAAATGATTATGACATAAAAATGTTGCCAAAAACTGAGAAAACCACAATTTTAAATAATCTTGTGATATATTTTTAACCACATATTTAACATATATACGTGACCAACATTTTTTTAGTCAAATCTTTTAAATAAAATTATTATAATTAATATTTAGAAAGTATAACATTTATATCCAATGTTGAGAGTTCTGCATTACTAAGTAATTAATTTCTGCAATTAAATTACTTTTCATTGAAAAAGTAAAGTAAGGGATTACTCTTCATTTTTCAGTAATTTAATTACAGTTACTTCGAATGTAATTGTGTTAAATATTGTTTAGACTTTAGAACAATTCTATATAAAACAAATTTAAAAACTTAAATATAACATCTAATGTTAATATATTCGTTTTCTAATTTAACACCGGCCCTTTAAATTATTTGGCCGGTTCATGAATAATTAATTAGATTTTACATGATTCATTTGAAATAATTAAAAGGATAGTTTCATGTCTATCCTTGTATTTTTCATCTGGTCGAGGTTGATAAGGGTTTTAGAAAGTAATTAGTAACGCAATTACTTTTCAGACAGAGTAATTAGTACAGTAATCAACTGTAGAAGATGTAATTAGTAGTAAGTAATTCATTACTATTACTATTACATTACTATAGAGTAACATACCCAACAGTGTTTATACCTGAACGAAATAAACTTCATCCCAGAGCAGAATCCCGTGACAGATCCAGGCCGTGTTTTACTCCCGTCCGCCTCTGCAGTCTCTAGTTCCCCCACAATCCTCCGCGCGGACAACGTGCGTTTTGAGGATGGAGGTCATGACAACAAACGCGTTTATTCCTGTGATTTACTCGCATATGTGCATCTCAGTTGCAACTATAGGTACAACAGCGTCTATAGATGTTGTACAGATAATTTCCTCCGATGGCGGGGCGTGTATTGGGAGATGTGAGCGCGGAACATGTGCTCGTGCAGGGTGACGTCATCTCTTCCTGGTGTTTGTAAACAGTGCCGCTGGGTGTGACAGTGACCCGCAGGGCTCATTTACACCCGATAATAGCTCTGCGAGGAGGAAACGGGGTCATATGCAAAGCCTATTTAGGGAACAATAGTGAGTCTTGTTCTAGATCACAAGGCACTGCTGGTTGTTTGGACATTATATAGTATATAGGATACTTGCACGTGTCATTTTATTGCCAAATTAGAACAAATGTAATATTTGTGTGTAATTTGGTTTAATATTTTTTTTGATTTTCTACTATATATAGTAGAAAATCAAAAAAATATTAAACCAAATTACACACAAATATTACATTTGTTCTAATATATATATATATATATATATATATATATATATATATATATATACACACACACACACAAATGGCCACAAACTTTTGGCCATCAGTGGGTTCAGTGGGGTCTGGGCTTTGTGTGTATATATATATATATATATATATATATATATATATACAAAATAAAAAAGAAAGAAAACACTGGAGGCCAGAAATTGAATCGTGGAAAACTTCCACGCTCAGGAAAAAGGTGGATAGAGCATCCGTGTGCATTTACAGAAGACTGACGAACCTACCTATGCTTTATTATTGCTATTTTTCCACATTTTAGGATGATGATAATAATAAAATCTTCAAAACTATCAAACACATGTATAGAAATCCAAAAGAAAATCACAGAATTTATATTTGTCTACAAAACTGACTGTAAGCCTTTACTGTATATCATGAGAAACACACAGTTTTAGTATGGCAGTGTACTTCATATAAGATCATATTGTGGTATTTTCAGCAGTACACCCAAATGACAATAGTCACATCTTACTGTTCATGTTTTACACTTGCTATAGTTTACTTCCACGTTGCTTCTTAATTTAAGTGTGAAGCATCAGTGTGATATATCTTTATTTGTATGAATATAATCCTCATTTGTCTTATATTAAACTATGTGCCACCAGCCTGTGATTGTAAACTTATATACATATGAAGTAATAATAAAATTAACTTATATAAAATTATTTATGGAAGTGCAAAAAACAACACTATTACACTATTACACAGAGGTTCAGTGGGTGGATTGAGGTCCCGGGCCACTAAAGACCAGAAGTATGCATTAAACGTGTAAGGAACACACTTTAATACCTTTTAGTTTATGGTTACTTTTAAAGTCATTTCACATACACACACACACACACATATACATATACTGTACCTCATCAATTATTCGCTCCAGAAAACTGTGGATAAATCAAATGACTGATGAGCTCATAAAGGAGCTTTGAGAAATAATAAGAGCAAGAGAGAGAGAAAGAGAGAGCGAGATAAAGAGAGAGTGAGAGCGAAAGAGAGAGAGAGATAAAGAGAGAGTGAGAGAGAAAGAGAGAGAGAGAAATTACATCATCGCATGATTGAGCTGCTTTTAACGACTTGAGAGAAATATTTGGCAACACTGGAGAGGCGTGATGACTTCAATACCGATAAAATGACAACATAGCAACATTGCACGTTTACTTTTATTTGACTCAGTTCTTGATTCTCTTTCATTTGCCCACAAAAAACTAAACTGCTGTATTCATTTACAGACTGAACTGTGGTATTTAAGTATAAATAGTGCCATTTTTTTTTTTTTTTACCTCAAATCCATCTGTTGTTCGGTGCAGATGTTGTTTTCTGGGTGGTGGAACTTTGAAGACCCCATAAAACCAAAATTAGGAGTTCTTTGGTTTTGTGTACACTGGCGGCCAAAAGTGTGTATTAATGTTCAGATTTTGCTGTTTCGGAAGGAAATTGGTGCTTTAATTCGCCAAAGTGGCCTTCAACTGATCAAAAAGTATATTCAGGACATCACTGATGTAAAAACTGCACCATCACTATTTGAAAAAAGTCATTTTTGATCAAATCTAGACAGCAGCATCACTCCAACACCTTATCCTTGAGTAATCATGATAAATTGATCATTTCATACTAGAAAATCACTTGCCATTATATCAAACACAGCTGAAAGATATTTGGTTCAGTAAATAAAGCTTAACGTTGTCTTTGTGTTTGAGTTATGCAATAGACTGGCATGTCTTAAGGTCAATATTGGGTCAAAAACGGCAAAAAAGAAACAGATTTCTCTAGAAACTCATCAGACAATCATTGGTTTGAGGAATGAAGGTGATACAATGCTTGAAATTGCCAAAAGTACATCAGAGTCTCTAGTTTGAGAAATAGACGCCTCACATGTCCTCCGCTGACAGCTTCATTGAATTCTACCCGCTCAACACCAGTTTCATGTACAACAGTAAAGAGACTCAGGAGGACTTATGGGAAGAATTGCAAAGAAAAAGCCACTTTTGAAACAGAAAAACAAACAGAAAAGGTTCGAGAGGGCAAAGAAACAGACATTGGACAACAGATAATTGGAAAAGAGTGTTACGGATCTGAACCCCATTGGGCTTTTGTGGGATCAGCTAGACTGTAAGGTGTGTGAGAAGTGCCCGACAAGACAGACACATCTATGGCAAGTGCTACAGGAAGTGTGGGGTGAAAGGTCAAGTGCTACAGGAAGTGTGGGGTGAAAGGTCAAGTGCTACAGGAAGTGTGGGGTGAAAGGTCAAGTGCTACAGGAAGTGTGGGGTGAAAGATCAAGTGCTACAGGAAGTGTGGGGTGAAAGGTCAAGTGCTACAGGAAGTGTGGGGTGAAAGGTCACCTGAGTATCTGGACAAACTGACCGCTAGAATTACAAGGATCTGCAAAGCTGTCATTGCTGCACATGGAGGATTTTATGATGAGAACTCGTTGAAGTAGTTTTAAGATTTTGTTTCAAATTGTAATAGTAATATTTCACATTATTAATGTCCTGACTATAAACACTGTGATCAGTTGAATGCCACTTTGGTCAATAAAAGTACCAATTTATTTCCATAAGAGCAAAATCTGTTCCAAACTTTTAGCCGCCAGTGTATATGCTAGAGTGCTCCTAAAAGTTGACAAAATGAACTATTGAAATTGCAAAACAATGGAAAAGCAGAACACACTAAATTCTGAGTCTTAGTCGTGTTTGGGAGTAAAATGAAGGAATCGGTGCAGATAAGAAGTAATGTTTGTACTCTGTTCATTTTCTAAGTTTGCTCATTGATTATGTGTTTCGTTTGAAATACAAACCTTATGTGATGAAATATGACTTGTTTTGTGTTTCAGTGGCTTCATCTCATATTATCGCGGTCATTAGCATTAGCATTAGCATCTCCTCTTCTTTGTGACTCAGACTCTCTCACACACATTTATTAATTCCTTCATTGTGTGATTTTCAGCACCGTTTCCCACCACAATGCACAATCATGTCTGTTTTTACAATAAGGAGTGTACAAATCAATATCGTCCCTCTAGAAAGCCTTACAGATAATTACATTGGAAAGCTTTTACGGAAACCGTATTGGAAACCCTCGTCATAGCCCAACTGGGAGATTGTGGTTAGCTACAGCATTACTTGGGCAGTTTCCACAAAAGCATCCCAGATCCGACATTTGATTTCTAATCTGAACATGATTAGGCAGCTGCTTTTAATGTTGTGGCTGATCGATGTATAAGTGGCTTATGGATTCGTGGACTTTTACAATTTAAGCGTAAACTTATTGCACGCTTCTAGCACCACCAAACGGTGTGATTTGAGGTTTTGGCATTTTTTAAGCATTCAAGGACTCCAGGCAATACTATGAAGTAGCTAGATGAATATGTGTTTCAAGTCATGCTGTAGCTGTTATTATATTATGTATTAAAAAAGAACTGTATTGACCATTCTGAGACCACAACCATCCATTTTACAATCTGATTAAAAATACACACACTGCAAACCACTGGAGCTGTTCAACTTCCTGTTGCGCTAACAACAGGAAAATGTGTCATGCAGAGAGGGCAGTTGAGGTCAACCAGGAAGGAGAAAGAGATAGCATACAGAAAACACTGAGAGATAATGATAGCAAATAACAAATAAATAAAAATACACAAATGCTATTTTGACATATCGTGGACTCATTTTGAGAGCTAACATTTTCATAACCTTCCCATTAGGTTGTGAAAGTGTTATGTAAATGTTCTGGGAACGTTCAAAACGTCTTTAACACTTTTAAAAGGTGCACTCAGTCATTTTTTTCCCACTATCATTTTTACTCCTAAAAAAAATAATTTCAATTTTGAAACATGTGTATAAAATCCTGATCACTTACAAGAGATGAGGACTCTAGTCATATCAGTAACCTTATAAAAGCTGTTTTATTCTACATGGGGCAGGGGCGCCCTCATGGGGGCTGCCATGTTTGGATCACATGACCAGCTGAATACTACTCACTCAGTCTTCATATTGGACACTTTCACTCTATGAATAAGTTAATCATGGCTGATTGTGAATACTGCATTTCTACAATGGCGCCTGTAACTGAAACTGTTGATTTTGAATGATGCTGCATCCACACCACCAGGTGTCACTGTAAGCACAACATAACATGAGCAAAACGTTACTGAATGAACCTTTAAAGATAGTTTCACTAACAACTTAAATACGTTTTAATGCTAATGGTTTGAGATCGTTTATCAACTACAGAAAACGTTGTAAGAACATTCTATTAATGTTACTGCAAGAACATTTGTTCATAACGTTTAGAGAACGTTAGCCAAAGTTCTGATAACGTTCCCTGTAAGCTCGGCCTCTGATTTGAGCGGGAGACTTCAGAATTTGAGTCGCCAAACTTACTTTATTTTTTTATATTAAAAAAGTTTTCTAATTCGCTTTTGTTACGATTCACCAACACATTTTTGTCTTGTTTAATTTTATTTTTGAAGTGAACATATCAAAATTATTTAACTTATATAACTTAGCAAATTTGTTATATTTAATTTAATTTGGGAGACACTTTTATCCAAAAATGTATAATGATTCAGATATTAAAAACATGTTAATTACAAAAAGCAGTATTTAACTCTTCAACAGTTTGAATTGCATTTTTAATGTTTTTGAGTATCATGTTGAGTAATCAAAACAAAACCCTTTTTTTTTTAAACAAACATAGACGTTCATATCTCAAGAACAAAACCTTATGACATCCAACAAAGTGAGTCTCACACACACACACACACACAGTCACACACAGTCACACACACACACACAGTCACACACACACACACACACAGTCACACACACACAGTCACAAACAGTCACACACACACACACACACACGGTCTCACACACACAGTCACACACACACACACACACACACACACACGGTTGATCTCACAAGCTGGATATTGCCATTTGAAGTTGAATGTCCTGTTCGTCCAGTATGTAGAAAGTCCTCTGACCATAACATAAAGTAAAACTAAGATTTATAATCTTTTATAATCCTTAACTTGCATTAAATGCACAATCATTACAGGCCTTTACATTCAGTGTTCACATGTTCCCTTAATGGGTTATAATGGTAATAACAACAACTGTAGTTTATTTGAATGCCTATACAGTAATAATACAAATAAATATATTTTCAGTAAAGTGAAATAATCCACATGTGCCCAAAAAGTTCGCCTGAGGTTTTCAAACATCTTCTGTGAGGTGCATGAAAGGATCATCTAAAGGGAGTCTGATATTGCTTTAAACATGATCAGGGAAAACATAAATAGATTCAAATTAAGCCCAAATTAATGGTAGATTTGATTCAAATGAAGCCCAAGCCAAATAGTCAAATTCCCATAATGTACTGGTTTATAATTATCATTCCTTCACCTGCCCAATTCCAAGTCGTAGTTTATTGACAAGATTACAGAACCCCCAGTCTGATTGTCCATCCTGGATTCAAAAGTGTCCTCTGTTGGGAATCACGGCTGAATTTACAATTCCCCAAGATCCCAGATCTGTGGACACAACGGCAGTCCAATGGTTGACTCCAGCCGGCCTCAGAGTGACACATCACCTCAGCAGATTGACTCAACTTCCCTCCCCAAACATCTCCAGTCCACCTTTCTCCTTCTCAGTGTTCACTTGGGCAGGAGCTCTTGATATGGCACAGTGAGGTTCCCCAGGTACCAGAAGATCCAAAAGACCAAGCTAAGTAGGATGATGATCGGTCCAGAGAGGACAAACAAGTCCCAGAAACTGAGTGGCGCCAAAATTCCCACGAGGAAGATGACTAGTCCGGCTACGTCGAACAGGATAGCCAAGAAGAGAAAGAGGAAACAGCGGCCAACTTTTCCACTGCAGTCCATCTCGGTGAAACCAGGAGAGAGAACTTTAGTGCGGCAAGCTGACGGGCCGAAGGACAAATGACAGGAACTCTTTCATAAACGTCTTTTATGAAGCAGCTCGTCCACATTGTTCTGCTGCCCATTTCTAAAGGGGCGACAGAGCAGGTATGCAACCACTAAAACAAGTTCAGCTGCTTGCAAACGCCTACTGAAGAGGTCAACTCTATTTTTATGTTTCTTTTTCATCAGTCATCCACTAGAAATAATGACTGTGAGGTAAAACTGGTTTAGAGGTTTTAAACGACAGATGCAGAGATATGCCTTCCTAAAAATGGCACACATGTCATGTTGCACTACAAGTTTTGCCAACTTTTCAGGATTATGCAACAGGCTATTAACTTAATATTAGACACAGGAAGGTAAGTGCAGCGTCGTTCTAGCAGGAAGACTAGCAGCTGTACATCATCGCACCATTAGCGGGGTTATTCCCAGCCAATCACATGTAAGCTGTTGCTTTATAAGTCTGCTCACATTCGATCACATTGCTGTTACAGTGCGCTAACATGGCAACCTCCACCACCCCACCACCACCTGTTGAGTCCCGTCCTGCACGGGGGTAGGCTCCTCGCCCCTGCCTCCTATCTCTGGCAGGACGGTTTCGAGTACAACTTCTTCAGACCGCCAGACGGGGCTTACACCAAAGAGAGACATTACTTCTCTGTTTTATATTCATCAAATAAATGTCATCTTAAATTTCACTCAGTCTTCCTGATAGAACATCAGCATACTATGATGCAAGGTTAATCAAAAACAGTCATGCAAATTAGATTAGTTCATTTTCAGAAGAAATTCGATGCCAAGTCGTAATTATTAGTACGACATGGCGAAATCGTACGAATTGGCTCGTACAAAAACTAACAGCCTAAACAATAAGTTTTAATGCAAATGGTTTGAGAACATTTATCAACTACAGAAAGCGTTGAAAAAACGTTTGTTCATAACTTTGGGAACGTTCCACTAACAACCTAAACAATAAATTTTAATGCAAATGGTTTGAGAACGTTTATCAACTACAGAAAACGTTTAAAGAACGTTCTATTAATGTTACTGCAAGAACGTTTGTTCATAACTTTTAGAGAACGTTCCACTAACAACCTAAACAATAAGTTTTAATGCAAATGTTTTGAGAACGTTCCACTAACAACCTAAACAATACGTTTTAATGCAAATGGTTTGAGAACGTTTATCAACTACAGAAAACGTTGAAAGAACGTTCTATTAATGTTACAGCAAGAACGTTTGTTCATAACTTTTAAAGAACGTTTCACTAACAACTAACACTTACTAAAACGTGCGACAAAAATGTAAACAAACCAATGGACATTGTTATTAATATTGTTCTTAATTTTAACCGCTAATCCAAACCCTAAATCTAACTATGATTGAAAAATTGGCCAGGCTGATAAAACTATATTTATATATACAATACATATATATTTAGCCTATGTTCGACATGTAGATCTAGATGATCAATGTGTGTAGCTAAAAACGCAAGTAGTTCGGCAAAGTTATACACACAACTAGCTAACTGTATCACAAAAATGATTGTCATGTTAACCAGTATTGAGGCTAGGTAGCCGCTAGCTAGCTAGCAGGCTAGTATAATGTCGCTGTGTACTGAACAAAACAGCACCGATAATGCAACACAGCTATCGACTGAACACAACAGTATCTATGACATCAGCACTATTGATGTTTATTTAGTTACGCGCTTTTTCATGCTCAATAGCGCTGTCACGCCGGCAAGAACGTATTTCTTCTTCTTCATGTGATGTTTATTGGCGTATGGCAAAATAGCTTATGGTGCATTACCGCCACCTATGCAGCTGGAGTGTGGAGCATCACAAGAAAGTCTTTCAGTCCACTGAAGATGATGAAGTTTAAACGGAGTGAACTTCTTCAACTTCAATATAAATGGTAAAAATTGTAAAACAAATATTATATATATTATATTATATATAAACTATATTTATTTTGTGTAGCACAGAAGAAAACATCGTGTTTCAGCTGAGACGAGGGAAGCGGATTACAGGTTTTTGACATACAGTAATAAATAATGCAATTTATGCAATATGATTTCTCATGTCGTATATGATTACAAGTTGCCACGAGAATGCTGGTGGTGTGTGCCCATGCAAAACTCACAACCACGATGGGGGCGGAGGTCAGGACACTGCTAAGTGGTTGCTAGGGTGTTCTGGGTGGTTGTTAGGTACAGAAGTTGCTTCCTAGTCCAAAAGAAGATACTTCGACCGGCTGAGCGCTCGAACGGATGCAAGATGAAACAGCACACGGAAAAACGATGTACTTAAATCATTAAAGGTCTTGCGGACAGCGTGCAATGCAACATGCACTAGCCACAGTGCCAGTCTTAGCCTTTTGGGGGCCCCAAGCAAAATTGGTGCGGATGGGAGGCCCCGTCAGTATGTTCGTACACTACTTATGTCTTTGACAGTGTGTGGTCCCCCTGGTAGAGGTCTGCGCAGGACTCAAACACTCCCGGACCTCTACCCCCCTGGCGGACTGGGACAGTGTGCGTCGAATGGGTCCGTATGGGCACACGATTAAAAGAGTGCACTTTGAAAGGCAAGAGGGCTCGACTATGCCCAATGTTATCCCCAAAAATCTAATAATAACTGTATGCTGCACACCACCACAATACTAAAAACACACATACAGACTTCTGGGTGAAATGTGGTTTAATTTGAGAGTGCAAATCATTTCTACAATCACAGTGTAAAGCGTATGGCGTTAATTCTACATGCATTTTTAATGTTTTGGCATCGGCACAGTGAATGAGGACGTGTTTACCATCAGCATTTGTTTGGCATGTCAAGATCACTCATTTCATCATCTCTACATATGCCACACAATTCTTCATGCATGTCCACACATGTATACCTCACTCACTACCAAAAATAAAATCTATATAAAAATATATTTACCTTAAAATCTTGCGCTCTTCCCGATTTAGCAACTTATATTTCTTCATGTAATTCTACATCACAATATTCCAGGAATAGAAAGTTCTCATCGTATACTCGCCCTCGTATGAATTTCTTTCGTCAGTTAAATACAAAAGGAGATATTAAGTAGAATGTGCACGCTGCTCTTTTCCATACATTGAAAGTAGATGGTGACCAGAGGCTGTCGAGCTTGAAATAGACCATACAAGCAGTTCATATGACTCATGGGCTATATTCCAAGTCTTCTGAAGTCATCTTCTGACGACCTTGGTCACCATCCACTTTCATTGTATGGAAAAGAGCAGCTTTGACTTTAAGTGTTCCACAGATGCAAGTAAGTTATGCGGCTAATAAAAGACACGAACTGTTCCTTTAAGAAGTTAGATTACAACACACACACATTTGTACAGTTTTGCTTTCTTCTACACACTGTTTTGTGAAAGTACAGGATTACATTTCCATCATTGCTTTGAGACGGACCAGCAGATCACGGCCACGCATGAATTCACTGACAGGCTTTCCGTATTTGCTGTCGAACCGGTTGGGCGACTCTCTCTGTTGTCACTGACGACAGGTTGTCCTAGCTTGGCTAACAAATGAAATGGCTCGACCGACGAGGAGTTTGCATGAAAG
Source organism: Moxostoma hubbsi (assembly GCA_032164185.1). Taxonomy (NCBI): domain Eukaryota; kingdom Metazoa; phylum Chordata; class Actinopteri; order Cypriniformes; family Catostomidae; genus Moxostoma; species Moxostoma hubbsi. The sequence goes on along the minus strand of JAVLUX010000024.1, from coordinate 38,199,072 downwards.
TTCATCTGTTACTTTGAAAGGGAAATGGTTTCCCACAATGCAAGACATGTTGCATGAGCAAATGAGAATGTGCAAAAATAAGGGCTGTACCTGAGTGTCACTTAAAAACAACATCAATAATTACAATGATAAAACAATGACATACTGAACACATATAACACAACAGGCAGTTGTGCTTCACTATATTACAGAGTTTGGATTGTACACAGTAGCTCTGTGAGTAAATGATTGATTTGGCAGTTCTTCTACGACTAGATTTGACTCGTTCTTTCAGGACCTGCAAAAACAAAATAACAAAAATGTTCTTAAAATTTTCACTGTAATGGAAAACTATTAATTTACTTCAATTTATACTATATTCAAATATAATATACATTATAACTTAAGGGCGATTTTATGGTTTTATCAGCTGTTGAGAAAGTGCAAAAAATATATAAATAAAAAATGAGAAAGTATAAAATAATTTACAATAAAATATATGCAAATATATTTATATGCACTGTATAATATAAACAAAATAAATTAAAATAATATATTTGAAAACTAATATTTATATACCGTGTTTGTATATAAAAATGTGCGAACATTGTGTATATATACTGTATATATTATATATAAAAAATCAATTAAATTAATATATTTTAAAACGAATATTTATATACCGTGTTTGTATATAAAAATGTGCGAACATAAATTGTGTATATATTATATAAAAAAAATAATTAAATTAATATATTTTAAAACTAATATTTAATATAATATAATATATAAAACACATAAATTGTGTATATATTATATATAATAAATAAATTAAATTAATATATTTTAGTGTTTGTATATAAAAATGTGCGCACATAAATTGTGTATATATACTGTATATATTATATATAATATAGAAAAAAATAAATTAAATTAAAATATTTTAAAACTAATATTTATATACCGCATTTGTATATAAAAATGTGCGAACATAAATTGTGTATAAATTATATATAATATATAAAAAATAAATTGAATTAATATATTTTAGTGTTTGTATATAAAAATGTGCGCACATAAATTGTATATATATTGTGTATAAATAATATATAAAAAAAATCAATTAAATGAATATATTTTAAAACTAATATTTATATACGGTTTTTGTATATAAAAATGTGCGCATAAATATTTAACATCTCAAAAGAATTTCACATGAAAAAGTAATATATGATATTATGCATATAAAGTAAATTGCACATCTAGATTTGTTAAACTTACACAACAGTAATAATAAAACCTCACGGATGTTTAGTTGAAATATAATGTGGCTCAGTGGCTGTATGATATAAATCAGGTTTAATGAACTCGCCTGTGATTAAAGGAGATCATCAATGCTCTGGGACTCATCGGGCTTCTGAGGTTCTTCTTTAGTCGCATCGGATTCAGACTCCTCGTACCCTTCGTTCTGATGACAGGTGAGCGGATCATCCTCCGGCTTTTCCTCCTGCGATGCTTCATCAGATTTGCTCACGTCTGACTCGGTTTCTTTCTTCTCCTCCAGTAGTTCACTTTCTTTGGTCACCGACTCCTCGCCTTCATACCCTTCATTCTGGTAGCACATGAACTCATCATCACCAGGTTTCTCCTTGGAAAGTTCATCACATTTGATCATATCTGATTCGGGATCCTTAGATCCGGGGAAATATGTGGATTTGCCCCAAGTTACGTTTCGAATGGTGGAAGACTTACTGGGGGATTTCTCACCTGTGTGAAAAGAAGACAGTTAATGCATGTATTCACAGTGTATATCTACAGGACATCTGCAGGACAGGACAGGGATCAAACATTATAAACATTATAACCGATGAAGTTTCATGACATTTACAGTCATTCCTGATAACTCGATGATGTTTTTAAAACATGCTTTAGAAGATGAACATGACCTGGAAATCACAAATGACCTGATATCACCAGATATATTTCTATGACCAGGGACCCCAAAGAGAGTGTTTATGGTTTAATGAGTTGTTGGGAAAGTCTAAAACATATTTAAATATGAATCAATACTCAATATTTATATACATTTTATTTATATATAGATATATTTATATATGTATTGTGTATTGAGTGATATTTAAATGTATATAAATAAAGAGTATCGATTCATATTTAAATATATATATATATATATATATATATATATATATATATATATTAATAAATTCTCAGTATATATATATATATATATATATTATTTAGGGCTGTTGATTTAACGTGCTAATTCAGTGCGATACATTTTTACAAATAATGCAATTAATCGCAATTCCTCCGAACCGTAATAATGAAGATTCCTGAGAAGTGCTTGTAGTACCACCTGTTTACTCCAGGGGGCAGTAAGTGAAACTTCAGCTGTATGAGCAACACACAGTTTATACAGTGAAGAAACACTTCAGCAGAACAACACAAACATGCGTTACATTCTTGTGTTCAAAACACTTGAAGGAGCGCAAATGTGATCTAAGAGATCTCAAGATGTGTTTAAAGATTGAGTATTAAACTATATTTAACTTGACACAGTGACCTAAACATGTATGTTTATGATGCAACACACCCGAGACGCTACACAAGCATGTCTGATGCAGCTGTACATTGACGGGTCCTTAAACAAGCCCTCATAATAAATCTCCAACTGATTGATAAATTCACTTGTGAAATGGATTGCTGTGAACTGTATATATATATATATATATTATTTAGGGCTGTTGATTTAACGTGCTAATTCAGTGCGATACATTTTTACAAATAATGCAATTAATCGCAATTCCTCCGAACCGTAATAATGAAGATTCCTGAGAAGTGCTTGTAGTACCACCTGTTTACTCCAGGGGGCAGTAAGTGAAACTTCAGCTGTATGAGCAACACACAGTTTATACAGTGAAGAAACACTTCAGCAGAACAACACAAACATGCGTTACATTCTTGCGTTCAAAACACTCGAAGGAGCGCAAATGTGATCTAAGAGATCTCAAGATATGTTTAAAGATTGAGTATTAAACTATATTTAACTTGACACAGTGACCTAAACATGTATGTTTATGATGCAACACACCGAGACGCTACACAAGCATTTCTGACGCAGGTGTACATTGACGGGTCCTTAAACAAGCCCTCATAATAAATCTCCAACTGATTGATAAATTCACTTGTGAAATGGATTGCTGTGAACTGTGTGTCAATGATTGACTTATGATCAATAATATGGTAATAATCAATACATTGTATTCTAAAGCCGCTTTTTGTCTTATCAATGATGAACTCTTCTGCTACAGGAATGTAATGCATTTTAATTATCGGAATATATATATATATATATATGTGTGTGTGTGTGTGTGTCTATAATGTTTAAATATTTAAAGATAACTATGTATAATTATATATTGAGTTATTGTTATATGAGGGGCTTTCTCAGGAAATATTTGTATATGCGATTAATCGCAATTAATTAATCGGGACACCATGTAATTAATTTGATTAAAAATGTTAATCGATTGACAGCCCAAATATATATATATATATATATATATATATATATATATATATATATATATATATATATATATTTTTTTTTGTGTGTGTTGAGTAATATTTAAATGTATATAAATAAATATTGAGTATTCATTAATATTTAAATATATATATATATATATATATATATATATATATATATACACAATGTACTAACAATAAAAGGAATAAATGAATAAGGATGCACGTTAAGGCTGAACACTGTGTGAGGCACTTTTGCTTCAGTCTTCTCATAAATAACCTTTTTTGTGTTTCTTGAGTCGCGACATTCTCCGGCAATAAATCCAGATCTCGATGTTTCATTACAGCGTCTTCAGATCAGTGATTTGGTTTCTCAGTTCCTTAAAACACCAGTTCAGAGATATTTCTCTGCAGAATAAACTGCTTTGTGTGGCACTTAATAACGTTCTCCATGAGTTTGCCTTTTAGTGTTCACAACTTCAAACAGAGAGTTAGAATATCTGCCCTGAAATGATCTTGTGGAGAAGTTTTATTTGGATAAATTATTACTGCACTTCTGCTGAAAGAAAGAAGTGAGGAGAACACCGCACATCCCGTATTGGGATTTCCAGCATGCATAAATGATGCACACTGCAGCGTTACGGTCCATTATTGATGTATTTCCTCTTTGCTCCTTTCAGATGTTGGTTGTTGTTTGTTGTCACTTTCAGTTATGAACATTTTCCTTTTTATGTTGAAACAAGATGATGTCATTATTAATATTTTCACAGAGAATGACGCAAGACTGTAAAAGACGTTTCGCTTCAGACTGGAAGATTTTTAAGTGTACACAAATATTTACATGTACATTTAAATGTCATTTACATTTGCACGGCACAAAAACACTGTGCAAATAATCCGCATCCTTGGAAACTTTGTGTTTGCTCCCCTTTCCTTGTGCAATGGTGTCGGTCTTGTCTTCAGTGATAGCTCCGCCCTCTCGCTAGCCCTCTCGCTAGCCCTCTCGCTAGCCCTCTCGCTAGCCTCATTACCCGTTTGATGTTTAGCTTCACCTGCCTTCCTGGTTTCTCTGGCTTTGTGCCCGTCTGGTGCCAGTTCATTGTGGGATGTTGCTTGTTTTTATGTAACATGCATGTAAACGGTTAAGGATATAAATTAAACTGAATCATAAAAAAATCTTAGGAACATATTGGATTATTGACAGATTTCAATCATATATATATATATATAATGATAGCTATTATGTAAGTGTATGTATTTATATCTATATTAAGTATAAGTGATAATGCCATATTAAATGTATTTGTATCATCCAAATGCAATAATACAAATATTATATTAATGTATATTATATTAACAAACATGTAAAATAACTGTAAAGAGAAAAAGTCACTTCAATATCTTTAAAATGATTATGAGAATTATTGAGTGTAATTTCGAAACATAAATGTCTACAGTAATAATTGTCTTGATGATCTTTCATGGATTTGATCATGTTCAGAAATGTGGATTATTTTACACCTCACATAAATTAATAAATGATACAAAAATAATAAAACAGTCTTGTGTGAATAATCGCGTATCTTTGTAAGAGGGTGTCTTCGCTCAGGTTACACATGTTTCGCAGGTGTGTGTGTGTGAGTCTGTGTGTATGTCAGTGTGTGTGTGAGTCTGTGTGTATGTGTGTGTATGTGAGTCTGTGTGTGTGTGAGTCTGTGTGTATGTGTGTGTATGTGAGTCTGTGTGTATGTCAGTGTGTGTGTGAGTCTGTGTGTATGTGTGTGTATGTGTGTCTGTGTGTATGTCAGTGTGTATGCGAGTGTGTGTATGTCAGTGTGTATGCGAGTGTGTGTATGTCAGTGTGTATGCGAGTGTGTGTGTGTGTGTGTGTGAGTAGGCTATATCAGTGTGTGTGTGTGTGTGTGTGTGTATGTGTGTGTATGTCAGTGTGTATGCGAGTGTGTGTGTATGTCAGTGTGTATGCGACTGTGTGTGTGTGTGTGTGTGTGAGTATATCAGTGTGTATGCAAGTGTGTGTGTGTGTGTGTGTATGCGAGTGTGTGTGTGTATGTGTCAGTGTGTATGCGAGTGTGTGTGTGTGTGTGTGAGTATATCAGTGTGTATGCAAGTGTGTGTGTGTGTGAGTATATCAGTGTGTATGCAAGTGTGTGTGTGTGTGCATGTCAGTGTGTATGCGAGTGTGTGTATGTCAGTGTGTATGCGACTGTGTGTGTGTGTGTGAGTATATCAGTGTGTATGCAAGTGTGTGTGTGTGTGTGTATGTCAGTGTGTATGCGAGTGTGTGTATGTCAGTGTGTGTGTATGTCAGTGTGTATGCGAGTGTGTGTGTGTGTGTGAGTATATCAGTGTGTATGCAAGTGTGTGTGTGTGTGTGTGTGTGTGTATGTCAGTGTGTATGCGAGTGTGTGTATGTGAGTCTGTGTGTGTGTATGTCAGTGTGTATGTGAGTCTGTGTGTGTGAGTTTGTGTAATTTCACCTCTGCTCACATTATTCAGGTGTGTGTGTGTCCGTGTATTTTCACCTGTGCTCTCGGTCTTCGTGTGTGTGTGTGTGTGTGTGTGTGTGTTCTCACCTGTGTTCTCGTTTTTCAGGTGTGTTTTGGAGAGTCTCTCGGTGAGTTTTCTCGCCAGATTTTTGACGCTGTGCGCCGCGCTGGATTTCCTCCCCAAACCTTCCTCCTGCACCCTGATGTTCCCGATGTACCACATCAACCAAAACCCCAGACTGACGAACAGGAGGAGCGCACCGGTGTGGATGAGGAAATCCCCGTAAAACGCGCCGCTGCTGCTCCGCAGGTCGCCGAAGATCCCGACGAACAGCAGGACGAAGCCAGTGATGTCGAACACGATCGCCATGATGAATAACGGCAAACAGCCGCCGAGAAACTTCAGCTGCTTCATCTCCAGGAAGATGCTGCTGCTGCTGCTGTCGCGCGGGTAGCGGAAGAACAGCCCTGCTCAGGTGAGAGACACACCTGGCGGATGCGAGGGGACGCCCCAGTGACGTCACAAAGGGCGTAGGCGTGGCAAACACAGCAGCCAATTTCAGGATGCACTGCTAACTTTGCCTACTGTAAAACATGTAGTATGCAAGATAAACGTTTGAAACAGAAGTATGCTACATTGCTCTCACACAACCTAAGACAAATAGTATGTACGATAAGCGTTTTAAATATTAGTATGCTGTTGTTCTGACATAACCTCACGAGTTACTTTGCATGATTAATCAAATTTGGTAAAATAACAAAACAAACAAAAATTGGCTGCTCATACTATTCATGCTATTTCTGCAGTATGTAGAAAGTATACAGTATGCACAATAAACGTTTGAAACCTTAGTATGCTTCATTGTTCTCACACAACCTCACTTGTTACTTTGCATGTTTAATGAAAATGTGTGTAAAAATGGCTGTGTTTGGAATAGCATACTGTACTTCTGCCAAACTATCCATACTATTTACTCAGAATAAATGTATGTCATGCACAGTGCACACTTTTAGTGTATACTTAAACTAGCATTTGAAACAGTATGCAACAATAAACATTTTGAACTTTAGTGTGCTACATTGTTCTCGCATATCCTCACTAGTTATTTTACATATTTAATGAAGGTTTTTGTAAAAATGACACAACATCATTTTTTAGTAATACCGTACTATACTATTTATACAACTCCTGCACTATGTACTGTATGATGTATAGTGTGCACTGTGTAGTGGCTTATTATTAAGAAATAGCTTGTGAAATGTAGTATGCATGCTAAATGTTTCAAACAGTATGCTACATTGTTCTCAAGTAACCTCACGAGTTGTTTTGCATATTTAATCAAACTGTGTGTAATGAAGGACATGTTCAAAACAGCATACTATATTACCAGGCATGTTATAAATACAGTACATCTTCTACATGTCAGTCCTCTCACGTATGCTGTTTGTCCACATTCCAGTAATACCTGTATATTTTGGATTGAGCGTCATATTTTAATCCTTTAAATTTGCATGCCAAATACAGACTCAAGATGTTCAATACTGTGGATCTGTGTACCAAAGCTGCACGCAACTTTCTCTTTGAAAGTTTTCTTTACTCTTGCATTTATTTAGTATCTAAACATCTAGAAAATCAGCCATTTGGAAATGATGATACTGTTGAAGTTTGAAATGAACAAAATGTGCCATTGGATGACCTCAATGCAATTATACGTCTCTGTATTACAGCAGTTTGCTTGATTAATGTGGCTTGTAATAGTACAAAAAGAAAAGACAAATAACGTAGAATATAACCCAATAACGTTAAATCATCATAATAAAATCAAACAAAAATCTAAAGATGCATTAAGAACTAAACTGAATTAATTAATTAATTAAATCAAGAATGGTCAGTTTATCCAGTTGGGTTTAATTTGATTCTTGATTTATATCATAATCCGAAACCAATCCTAAAACATCCTTTTATAGGATCAAAAAACCACAAAGCACCTGCTAAGAATCAAAGGAAACTCGACTGGATAAAATGAACGTTCTTGATTTTATTTGTATTTAATTATATATATATATATATATATATATATCTGTATACAGTATTTATACTGTATATGCACTCACAACCATAAATAGTGTGTTTATGGCATCCACAATTGTATTGCAATTAATTTATTACCACAAAACCAATCTAGAGCTACACACAGCACTCTAAATGTATTCACACGAAGCACAGAGAACTCTACTCGCCACCATGCATATGCAAATGACATGCCACAGTGCTTTTATGCAACTTTAAACTCCGCAGATGTGTCAATGGGGACTTACATGTTAAATATCTCTAAGTTTAAACACAGAAAACATCAAGTGCACCTCACACAGTAGATAAAAGTCATTTTTTAATGCACATTCACATCATGTTTTTTGTAGGAGTTTTTGCCTCCAACCCAAAGTTAGTTACCAGGTGTCAAGGGTTGCCTGGTTTGGTCCAGTTAGCCCCTGCTGGTTGATACTGTAACTAAAACATCTGGTTTCAAAAAGCAAGTAGGTATAGCTGCAGGCCAGAGACTTCCAGATGGGGGTGGGCTCTCAGAAAGAGGCTACTTCCAAAGGGGCGTGGCCATGCCAAAAGTGGGTTGCGCCAACTCCAAAAGGGGCCGTCACTTCCACGCACGGATAAGGTTAGGGAAAGGGTTTGGTAAGGGGCTCCCTATATCTTCAATGGCGGTTTGGAGCGACCGCCCATTTTTGGAGCAGTGCCTGCAGCTATACCCTTCACCAAAAAAAGCAGCTCTTTCCACTGACAACCATTTAAAAGCAGACAACATGACATATTTGAAAGCAATGTTTATCTAGAATTGATTTCATTGATTAATTGTGCATCTTTAACCCAAATCAGAGTAAAACTGCATTCTTCAAGCTAATCCAGCTAATACGCATGGGATGCAAGGACTTTGGTAATCACCTCACGATACCTTCATCGGGGATATCAGCTGGACTTCCTATTGTAGAGACATAAAGTTACAATTTCTCCCATTCATTTTTCAACAAGTCTCCTTGTACTGTATTTATCTTTAATTATTGTCAGTCTCACGGGTTTAACGGAGGCTTGTAAAAGCTAAATTTCCGCGTCGTAGCATTCTGATGCCTCATTTCCCGAGTGATGGGCAGCAAAACCACGCCCACTACAAGCACCATCAGACCGATGGACAGCAGGGCGGGGCCGAGAATGTTGGTCGCCATCATGGAAACCCCAGCGAAGTACAGTCCACTCAAAACCATCCCGCAGATCAGTACGCTGCCCCCGGAGGTCATGAGGAGAATTGCATGCCAGTAAAATTCGCACACTCCTGATGACGGTCGAGGGGTCCAAAATGACTCATGGTGGGCCAGGCTGAAGACAGTGTTCACAGAGTTGGGTGTGAGTTGGTCGTGGGAGCTGGAACCGTCCTGGAGAGGCATGTGATCTGGGATGGACAGCATTTCATCAGGTGTGTCCAGCTGTTATGCCTCTCACGATCTCTGACGAATGGCACCGTGATGACTTGTTAGTGTCCTGGATTCTGGGGGGAAAAACAAAGAGCAGATACTCAAGCATGCAATCTTTCATTCACAAAAACAAAAAAGTTGATGTGTGTCATTTTTTTCAATGTTAGAATGGAATATTCCAGGTTCAATACAAGTAATGCTCAATTAACAGCAGTTGTAGCACGATGTTCGTGACCACAAAATTAATAGCGACTCGTCTCTCATTTTCCCCAAATCTAGGACACAGTGAGACACTTGCAATGGAAGTAAATGGGGCCAAAAAGTGTAGCCACAAAACGTAAACAATATGTGTGTTAACATGATTTTAATGTGATAAAATCCCTTTCTAACCTTTTCTGTCTAGTTTTATCAAATTTTACAACTTCGTTGCCATGACGATGTAACAACGTAAACCTGTAATCCCTCAAAAAGACGATTTTAACAAATTTACAGCTCAAATAATACAAAGTTTTAACAAAATAATTAATGTTTGTGCTTTTATAAAATGATAACTTTCACATTTCTGCCTTTAAACCCTCCAAGAATTGGCCCCATTCACTTCCACTGTAAGTGCCTCAGGGATGAGTCGAAATTACTTTAACCTGGAATATTGCTTCGATAAGAAGAGTCAACTACAGTAGAAGTAAACCATGATAATCTCACCCAAAAGTGCAATACTGTGACTGTAAAAACATTTTGTTTAATACTTATGATGGGATATTAATAATAGCAATGTTTCCCTTAGTAATGACCAGTAATAAAGTCTGAAGAATGAATGGAAAGAATGAAGAATGAAATCTATAAGACATGTTCATTTTGAGTTCTGCATGTACTGGAAGCAGAATTGTAGTAAGTTGGCATTCACTTCACAAACAACATGTTAACAAACAACAGTCAACTCACATTATATGCAGTGTTTCGTTTAAATACTCTACAGTAGTAGCATACTTCTGTGTAGGCGAAAGCCTGACACATGTAACAGAGTAAATCTAACTGTTTGGATGATCAGATGTGCTGGACCACACCCTTAAATGAGCTGCTGTATATAAAGTAAACAGCCCACAACTACACACTACAAGTAACGCCTTGGCATTTCAACTAGACATCTTACATGGTGTTTTGTAAGTAGAAAGTCAAGCTCAATATTTTTGCATAATGCAAATCTTTAGAAAGATACTGAAGCTCTGGATGTGATTTCTGTAGATCGGGATACTGTAACTCTTTCATTATGGATAAGTATGGTAATAGATTTACAAAGAGTAGAGGTGTAATGTGAGGTCTTACCTGAAGGCTGTGCATCTGTTCTTGTCCTCTGTCTGATCTGTCAGATCTGCACCAGTCCTTTCTGCAACACTGATGTGAGAGGAGTCAAGACGAGTGTGCGTGCTTGTGTGTTTGTGTGGTCAAGTGCATTAGACACACTAAGTGGAAATCTGACTGCATTCTCTCTCTCTCTCTCTCTCTCTCTCTCTCTCTCTCTCTCTCTCTCCCCCTCATTACTCCTCTCTGATCCATTCTTCCTTTGTCTATCTCTCTGTTGACAGAAAGACTAAAAGAAAGATAGACATATTCTAGTCTCATTCTTATGTTTTGTCACCCCCCCCCCCTTTCATTATTTTTCCATTTGTTTCATACATTGTTTACTTCATCCTATACTTTAGCAATATTGCTAACAATCATGCCAACCAGGCCTTTTTGAGTCTGAATGGACAGGCAGACGGACAGACAGAAAGACAGAGATAGGTGAGGTTGAGACAAAGGTGCACTTTCTCCTTCACATGCCAAAAATTTAAAACAACAAGGGACATTTATTTGGATAAATTTACATAACAGCATAAACAACTTTACAACCATGACAGGACAAGAAAAGATGAAATCTTGGACCAATACTTAGAGAGTGACACACAGCATCAATGCCCCTGGAACCCTATTTCACTTAGGTCCAACTGGTGATGTGGTGTGCTGGCTGGAGCCTAGATGACGCTAAAGTTCAGTTGGCCCTGGTGCTCGAAGGCCCAGTGTGACAGGGTGGGGGCGGTGCCAGGTTGTGATTTTACACACCCGGTCCCTTATCAGGCTAATCAAGCCTCCGAGAGGGATAAAGGCCGACTGCGGATGGTGGTACGACACCATCCGCAGAGAGAGAATGTTTATGGGCAGCTGTCCGTCCTATGTGTGGCTTCAGTTTTACATTAAAATATAATTTATATTCTCAAGCCGGTTCTCACATCCTTCTTTCCCTTAATCCCTTAACACTGGTGCCGAAGACCCGGGAAGGAGGAGGGATACGCCTTAGTGGAGTTCTCGCCGCTACCAACCACCCCAACGGAGCAGCCGGTTCTCGCCTCCTCCTTTTTCTTAATCCCTTTAAACCTAGCATTGCAAGTTCTGCTCAACATCACGGTTACAGAGCAGCAAGATTACATGACTCTAGATTCTGCGCTCGAGTGGTGGTTCGGGGAAAGGCGTACCATAGAGCATTGATGGGATCAGCTGGCTGGCAGGTGTAGGAAGGGCGGTGAGGGTCTGAGCATGAAATTGACACTGCCCCACCCATATGTCTGCAAACCCACCGACTGCTGCTGGCAACAAGCAGTCGGCTGCAGAGCAGAAGATCCTGAAGGTAGAAAAGGCAGGAGTCATTGAGTCGTCTAACAGTCCATGGGCGGCACCAGCTGTGCTCATTAGGAAGGACTCCTCCTTGTGTTTCTGTGTTCACTACTGATGCCTCAATGCAGTCACAAAGACTCCTATCCGCTGCCCCATATTGAGGACACCTTGTATTAAATTTCAGATCTAGTTGGTTCAGCTCTCTTGACCTCCAAACAGATATTGGCAGGTGGAATTGGCCCCGGAGGTCCAGCCCAAGACAGTTTACCATTGGTCAAGTGCTTTGGCATTTCTGGGTAATGTCGTTTGGACTTTGCAACGCCCCTGCCAAATTTGAGCGCTTCAAGGAAGGGGTGCATGCGGGCGTCCCTCATCGCTACTGTTTGTTATACTTGGATGACCTGCTAGTACATGCCCCAGACTTTGCAGGGGCTCTGCAGTTACCTCCAGGAAGTCTTTGCTGTCATCTGTCAAGTCGGTCTGTGCCTAAACCCCAAGAAGAACCACATGCTAGGTCGGGATAGGTTCAGGAGGCCTGGTGGGTGGCCACTGTGCAGGAACAGGGTCAGGAGGCGGAGTTTCTGTGGTTGAGGGTGGAGCCAAGGAAGACTCAGAGGGCGGAGCTACACACTACACGACTTTCAAAGACGTCGGATCGTGGTACCGTTCATATTACACAACTGTCTGTCTTGTCATGGAAGTCGTAGCGTTTTCAAATTGCACGAGGAAGTGGCAACAGGGGTGAATACATTACAAGACATTTCACTAGTGACGAATCCCAGACGTCCCAAAATCATGTAGTGTAAACTCGGCATTAGGGCCTCGTGTCGGCCACGTGCATGGGTCCCACAGACACAAACTTGTCAGTTTGATCTGTAGCCAGATGTAAATGACTTTTTTGAATGATTACTACTGCATACATGCGTATCTATGTATGTCTAAATAGTAGTTTAACTTAGTTCTATAGATCTGTATACACTTAATTAATATGATATTATCTCTAGACAGAGGTAAATGACTAATACTATCAGTCCATTCAAATGAAGAGTCAAGAACAGGTGTTAAAAATGGCAGGAAATGTTGATTCCGGTTAATATTCGATACATTAGAAATGGAAGGTAAGTATTACAATGTTGGACAGTATAATACACAGTGTGCTCTGGTTGTATTCTGCACATTTTTGCAAATTTAGGTTATCCAGGTTATTCCATGTATACAGAAACTTTATATATTGTGCATAGTATGCATCAGGGATCTTAAACTACAGTCAAGCTACTCTTTTTAAAAAGTAAGTTACAAACAAAACCTTGTAGGCTATACATTTCATCAGGGAGACATACAACAAATTGGGGTGAAATGTTTAAATTTAATATATACATTTATTCTATAAACTAATAAACTAGAAAAAAAATTGTTTTAAATGAGCAGCAATTAACTAAATATGTTGCTTCAAAAAAGAAGGCAAAGTCCCTTTAAGGCCACGTGGGGCTCGAGTGAATCAGTGAATAGTTTTTGTGAACTAGTTCCTTTGCATGAACCGTCCACTAGAACCAACTCACTAAAATTAATCGTAGTTCCCAACCCTAAAAATTAAGCAATCTTTTATTTTAACCAGTTAATTTACAAGAACTGTCTGAAAGAATAGACCCATCCCAGATAGCACATGTACGTCTTTGAGATGTCTGTTTTCGATCTTTTCATCAGGAAAGCATCACAATCAAATTTTGTCTGATTTACAATCAATCTAAATCATAAACGTCTCATAGATATCTGCTGAATGTCTTACTGACATCCGAGAGAAAACATCTTTTAGACGTATTGCAGACGAGCAAACAACCTAAAAAATACGTCTTCCACTTGTAAACACACACATCAAATAGAAGTCTGGGAGATGTATCTGTGCTATCAGGGATATGGCACACATACATACACATACATAGCACACGCACGTCATCCAGATGCCTATTTGATGTGTTTTATTACATCTGGAAGACGTATTTTAATCATCTGCAATGCGTCTATAAGACGTTTCCTCTCGGGTGTCAGTAAGACATTCAACAGATGTCTTTGAGATGTTTTTAATATAGAAACTTTGTAAATCTGATCTTTTTAAGACATTTAGCAGATGTTTATTAGATTGTGGTGCTTTCCAGATGACATCTCAGAGATGTACGTGTCCTATATGAGAAGAGACTGTTCAGGGAAGCGTGTTTTGAGTCCTCCCTTTGCATATGCAATGAAGCTACTTACTGGAAAAGTTGAATTATTGTGAGCTGAGCTACTGTCACTCTGGACACTCCAATGTCTCCAACACTCCAGTTAGCTGGGAGCCACTAGCAGGTCCTATCAAAACAACAAGTGAATTGTAACATAGATTCTGTATGTGCAATCTCATAATCATGTAGTTAGGGCTTAAGTTTCAAAACTGATCAAAATAACCTTTAAAACACAGAAACAGAAGAGTCAAGAAGAATAGTGCATGATTCACTTCTAATATCCAGCACTAGAGAGCAGTAGAGCTTTATTCTTGAAGACCAGCTCCAAACTTCTGCACAACAGAGCGTTTTAGAAAAAACAATGCTAGTTTACAAATCTATCAAGGTGAGAGGGTTTCAAGTTGTCGTTAACCAAACAGATGTCAACAGATCCGTCAGGTCCAAATCCTGAGTGGATAATGAAATAATGGTCATTATATCGAGAGGAAATGTGATCCATGTGAAGGTGAGTCCCTCAGAGATGAATGGCACAAAAGTTTCATTTGGATTGTAGTTTCTCTTGTGAGTCAGAGCCGTCCGTTGATGATCGTTATATGAAACCCCAAGAATGGATGAAACCTAAAGCACAACACTAACGCTTTCTTCAGCACCTAATGTAACCCTCATTCATTGTAGATCAGTGTTTAGGAGTTCTGTGAAATAATCCCAAACCTGCAAAGAACCTGTACTATAATAGATGAAATATCACAAATTAAATCTCTTTTATAGACCTTATTCACGCTACCGCCATCTTTGATTTATAATGGGAATGACAAAGAGGCTGTGGGGGATAGACTTACCATCTCTTCAATGGGCTTTACTGCAGTTTAAAGTGATTTTGGATCGTTCCGCAGACAAAACACTGATAAAATATCTGTCCAAGAACATTCAGTATACAAAGAACTCCAGACAACATGAGTAGTGGAAAATGTGACGTGGTCCAGGAGATTTATACAGCTTTATACCATTAGTGCTGTTGAAGAGACTGTATGTCTATCCCTCACAGCCTCGCTGACATTCCCATTTAAAAAATCAAAGATGGCTCTTGCGTGAATAAGGTCTATATCTCAATTATTTCTCCAACATGGCAATGCGATTGATGGAAAACAAATGGCTTCTCAGATGTTTCACAACCGATCTCAACAATGTAAAGATGCAAAAGTTCAAGATCTCAATTTATTTTAAGATTTGAATCAAAACTGCTCAACATGTTGCATATTCTTGCGATTTCACATCTAGAATTGAATAACCATCTGTCAGGCCATTTTTCTGCATATGTGTTCACATGTTCACATTGTTTATGTTCAGACCTGTTGACATCTATAAAGGCCATAAATTTACTACAAATAAGAAAATTCACCTGCTATGCTAGTACATGCTGCTCAGAACATCAATTGTTAAACATGGTGGTGGTGTAGTGGGCTTAAGCACATAACAGGTAATCATAAGGTTGCTGGTTCAATCCCCACGGCCAATACCATTGTGTCCTTAAACTCCAGGTTGCTCCGGGGGGGATTGTCCCTGTAATACGTGCACCTTAAGTTGCTTTGGATAAAAGCGTCTGCCAAAATGCATAAAATGTAAACATGATGTTAAGTGAGCTCTGAAGTTGGACATGCTGGAACTTAATCATAAGAATGAGCAGGAAAGTTAAGCCAAGGTTTCTTGCACCAAAAACAGTTAGCATTTTCAACTCAAGCATTGAGACTCAAGACTAGTTGGACTGTCAACATGCAGTGTAGCTGCACTACAGTGCTCCATACTCACACAGGTTCTTCTGATTAGCAACAGAAGTTTTAGGAACCATTGAGGGTTCTTCTATATGTAATGGGAGCCAGCTGGTAGCTGTGCAGAATGTAAACCTCACTCTCCTGGCCTCAAGATGTGCACTAGCGACTGACTCTAGAGGCTGTAGCCTTTAGACTCCTCACTAGCGTGCCCTCTTCCCATGCTGGAGGCCAAACCCGTTCAGAGTTGAGTAGGACCGGTTACAGTGGTGCCATGATCTGGATGTGAGTGAGGTTTAGGGGATGAGTGTAACTGGAGCCATCTGGTAGCTGTGCAGTATGTAAACCTCACTCCCCTGGCCTCGAGAGGCGCACTAGCAAGTGACACTAGCGAACCTCCTCGTTATCGTGCCTGCCTCCCATGCC
>JAVLUX010000024.1:38025000-38177500 GCA_032164185.1 Moxostoma hubbsi | reverse complement strand
ACTTAGTTCAATTAAAAAAAAATAGTGATTGACAACAAATATGAAAATATAAGCAAATACAAATATATATATATTTTACAAAATTATATATTTAAAATAGATTTTCAAATAAATGTAATGCACAAATACTGCATATTATAAATAAATATCTCGAATAGCCTCAAACGTTTGACATTTTTTGGATGTAATCTATGACATACAAAAAGCTCTGATAAGTTGTTGTATTTTGGAGGCGGAGTCAAGGACAGATCATACAAATAAAGAAATTCAACTATAAAACTGAAGCATACTCTGTAAATATCCCCTTGACTTTGTTATTCAAGTCAACGTATTAAGCCAATTTATGCATTTAATACACTTTCCTGTTCGTCTTAATTGAGCACGGTTCCACTTTTCGCCTTCTAATCAATTCCTGATGGATCAAATTAAGTCCTACATCGTTTCCTAGTTGAATATCCTGTTTCAATCAGGAATATGCCACATTACTGAAGTGAAATGGGTTTTGCGAATACCACTTCATTTTTACGTCAGTGAATAGCTAAAGTATTTGTTCTTCAAAATCTCTCCTTTTCTCTTTTTCTTTGTTTTCTGATGCTTATCCGCCCTTTCTGGATTGATCGTTGGACAACAGTTGTGGCCAAATTCACCACATGGTTTAAAAATCGTTGTGTCTTTTTTCATCTAAATGCAAATAGTTACCGTCAGTAACAGCAGCCGTATCTGTGGCCTATTAACAGTACTGTCATGAAGAATAACGGTGTGCAGGCATTGCGCTTTTGTCCAGAGAGATACATCACCACTGACGGTAAAGAGGGACGGAGGTGTTCGTGTTCTGAAGGAACGGGACCGGTCTTGCTGCTGGTTTCACCAACATAAATCTAAGATCTGAGCTGTGGGCCTCCAAAAGTAATAATAGATAGCCAGACTACTATTATACCTAAGCATTAGAGGAAGTAGATAGTATAAGCTAAGAGTAAAATATAGGGAAAGTCTGCAAAATGGGCTGTTTCTGGCTATTCCAGTATTACAAATAAGTGCCTTACAGGAATAGTACACCCATAAATGAAAATGCTGTTATTAGTTTCTCACCCTCATGTTGTTCCAAAGTCGTACACAGTTATTTTTTGGAACACAGAAGGAGAATTTTGAAGGTCCTCTTTCATACATAACATCTGTTTTACAAATGACAAACAACACCTTGAAAGGACCATAAAAGTAGTCCATGTGACACATTCGCTATATTCCAAGTCTTCTGATGTCGCACAATAGCTTTATTTGAAAAACAGACTGAAACTGATGTCATTATTCACTTAAAATTGTCACCTTTGCCGCAGTTTAAGATTAGCTCTGAAATCACGAGACGAGCAATAACCAAGAAGTTTCATATTTGTGATGTCAGACCTGCGTTGTCATTGTATAGAGGCCAATTTACAGTTGTATGTTTGGTACCAATCCTTGAAAATAATAGTTTTAGATGCTTATAGAGGACGTCTAGGTTACTGTTGTAACCTCTGATACCCGATGGAGGGAACGAGACGTTGTGTCGTGTGAAGTGACACTAGGGGACTTTCTTGAGCTTGAGAAAAGGCCAATGAGAATTTGGCAGACAGGATTTGCATGTCCCTGCCCCGGACACACGGGTATAAAGGGAGGTAATCATGCCTCTGTTCATTCAGGTTTTGCACTGAGGAGCCGAGAATAACATTTGGCCATTGCAGTGGCTCGGTTCAGCGTCGTGGCCAGGGGGACACAACGTCTTGTTCCTCCCATCAGGGAACGGGGGTTACAACAGTAACCTAGACGTTCCCTGTCTGTCGCTCACTTCGACGTTGTGTCGAGCTACACTAGGGGTCCCTATTCAGTCATGCCATGAGCTGAACTGTGCGCTACTGATGCAGGTGCGGGAAGGCAGTTGCGTGCCAAAGCAACAGGCTGCGTCAGACTGCACGTTCCCTTCCCCAACGCTCCATAAAATTGGCATAAACTTTTTAGGATCCCGGCATCCCGAAGGGGGGAACAAAGCGACCTGCCAAGCATGGGAGCAGGCTGGGGTCATCTTAACGCTATCCCACGCATCGGGTAAAGGCGTCCAAGTGCAGATCTTTATGTGCCTTAGCCTGGTGGATTTGCAGGGGGGCCATGGCTTGCAGGGCGGAGACCGTTTGGGGCCGCTCTGCCGTCGAGGGTAGTGCGAGCGGAGGAACGAGGAAGCTGGTTTTGGGCAGTAAAAGGTGCCCTGTATGGCTTCATCTTCTCGTTATGCACCTCCGGGAATAAAGGAAATGGGGGGTGGGGGGTGTGGCTGTTAGCAGCGCCCTGACCCGAGGAACCAATCGTCTAGCCATGAGGAGTGAGGGGGTGATGGAGGGCTCCAGTCCAGCCCCGCGCTTACGGTGGCCAGGACAAGCATAGCGGACATTTGCGCATCAGGCTCAGATCGGATGTGCAGACCTGAAGGTGGCAGCCCAGTCGAGTCATCAGCATCAGACACCACTGTGACGTTCTCCGATGCAGCAGCTAAATCATCATCCAGCTCGTGGAGTCCGAGTAAGTAAACAGACTGTCCGTGAGGTGAGCTGCTCTCACCTCGAGTCCAAACGGAGGCAAACGAGCGCGAGGTGGGCCGGGTGGTTCGTATGGATTTACCCGGCAAAACCAAGCCCGCTGCACCCCCCAAATCGCCTTCATCACCGGCCCCAATCCCATAGGAAGGAGGCGCGGGGGGCGCCTGAAGTGGCTTTATCTAGGAGGAAAGAAAGCCGCGACCGCAATGTTGCCATGGTTATGGTCTCTCATTGAGACCATGAACCATTCATAAAACGCTGCCTGCATGTGATCACAGCCCAGGCACGCGAGGCAGCTCTTATGACCGCCAGAAGCGGAGAGATATCTGCCGCATCCAGGAACTACACAAAGAACTACACTTTCAACGCCAATGTGAATACTCTTTTAGAGAAAATATACTATTTTACTCTTTAAGGAAATGCTGTCGAAGCGCCTAGGGGCAAAGCTGCACTGATGTGCAAAGAAGGAGAAAGCCGCTAATATACGCCGTAGATTCAACAGCAAACGCTCTACAGAGGTGAGTGGAACAGTAAGTGATCTCAGCTCGCTGATCGCACAACCACTCGGCTCAGAAGAAATCTGAATGAACAGATGCATGATTCCCTCCCTTTATATCCGTATGTCTGGGGGAGGGACATGCAAATTCTTTCTGCCAAATTCTCATTGGCCTTTTCTCAAGTTCAGAGGTAACCGAGGCCTTCAAGAAAGTCCCCTAGTGTCGCTTCACTCGACACAACTTCGAGGTGAGCAACAGATGGGGAACAAGTGTTCCCTTTAAGACATTAAAACACCTTGACATTTGAATGCAGCTCAATGCATTTTGTCGCTCTTGCGCCCCCTTGTGGAATACCGTTTTTTGATTCATTGGAAAGTTAGCTAGCTAGCAATATTTGCTGCCACATGTTATAGTATTGCTTTATTTAGATATGTCAGTTATTTGACATATTTTCACATTATTTCATCATGTAAATGGCTAAATTGAATTCCATTGGCAATTTTCAATTAAAACAAAAAAAAAAATGTCTAAAATATTAAAACGAATGTAATATCAAACTCAGTGATCAAACCACCAATGTGACCACAATCTTTTTCTGATCTCATGAAAATTACTTGGCTGTGTCGACATTTTTGCAAAAGTGATATTACGTGAGAGCCGTAGTGAAATGTTCACCGTGTCATGCTAAAAGCGAGGACATTTTTCTCCCAAACAGATACTCGATCGAGTTGTAAATCGAGCCTCCCTCTCTACCTTAAATCTTTAACCTAAACGAGAGTGCCAGAAAGAGCCAATGTGAGATGAAAAACACAAATGCTAAAGCAACTACGTCCTTTTGTGGTGCTTCTATGATACTTTCGGCTCACGTGCGACTGCCCGTTGTTAACATGTAAATCTTGAAGTAGTTGGTTATATAGTTGCACATGTTAAAATGTATCACATTACAAGTCTTGTGCTATAGTAAAAGGGTTTCGATGTCATAAGATAGCATTGTATGAGGAGCAGGGCGAAAAGTAAGTGTTTATGAACTAATAATCTGCCATTTTACTGAATAAAAGTCATTGTTTTTGTGCGCCTCTAGTGTTCATTTCACAAGGAAACAGCCGCGAAACGTACAACAAGTCACGTAAAAATGATTTTACAAAAGACTGCAACCAGGTTGCAAAATGTACTGAGGTTTATGCAATATATAAATAAAAAAAAAGAACTATTTGCCAATGGGTATGTCATTTTGCGACTTGTATTTTGTTTTAAGGATGTTAAAGCACTGCATAATTTGCATTAAAAGACCCGCCTTTCCTGTGAACATAGACCCGAGAAAACAACAGTGTAAGCACCCTTAAAAGGCAGATGGAACTATTGCATCAAAGCATAATCAGTGACAGCCATCTGTTGTTTAACAAAGATTTCTGTCATCAAAAGCACCTTTGGCAAAACGCCGCACCCCAAAGGTTTTGCAAAGATTTGTTCAAAGCATGTGTGCTTCATTTTGATGTTCATGTTTGTTCATGCAGTGTTAATGTCGGTGCTAACAGCTACTCGCATAACTACAGCAATAGAGCTCACAGCTTTCTCAGAACGTGGAGTGTATTAATTCCATAGACTTAAGAGCTACGAGCCTTTGAGAATACAAGCATTGATCTCGTATGCATGAAAGAAGCACAGACTACAAAGCATCCAATCAAAGACGTGCACGCGAAACATCTGTAATACATGACACGAAACAACTGCTCGCCATCGTAAATGAGAACCATTAATGACACACTGATGAATAATCCGCTAATGTGAGAATGTGTTCGACTGAAAATCATTTGAGAGATTGATTTTGTCCTCGATTTCGGGATGTGATTTTCCTCTACAATGAAGGGCAATGCTTTTTTCTCCTTTCTCATCGTTAAAGCTGATAATATGACCATATGGTCTTAATGGTGATCATTTAACAGCTCACAATGAGTTGATTATGATTCTGAGGTTTCGCCAAAACTGAAGCATAATAGCTTTGTTCAGACATGCTCTAGAAATCTGATTTATTTTGGAAGAACGGAATCAAATGTGTTTAGTTATTTGTAGTCTGAACAGCATAAAACAACATGAAATATATATTATTATTATTATTATCATATGTGGTTTGATATCAAATTACTATCTGATTTTTGTGAATGTCTATGCAGTTAAATATGGGACAGATAATTTTTTTTTTTTGTCATTTGGGAGGCGTTGTATACAATGGCAAAGTTTACACTCACATGCATTCATGTTTAAGAACAGAAATACCTTTGATGCTTTTGCTGGGTTATTACGATGGCAAACAATGTAATTGCCCTGGATATTGTCTAAACTGTTAGCACAAAGTAAGGAAGTAATAGCATTTACATAACCAGTGACTAACATTGCATTTTTACTCCACTAATGGTTAGTTTTAGGTTTGGTGTTTGTGTTGGGAGGTTCAGTTTATAAAATATGCATTCATCTTCACCGTATTACAGCCTGTACATCAACAAAATCAAAATAAATCTTGCTTCACAAGCAAGTCCTGTTGGAAGGTGAACTTTCGGCCCAGTCTGAGGTCCTGAGCAATCTGGAGCAGGTTTTTATTAAGGTTAAGTCAAGTCATTTTTATTTGTATAGTGCATTTCACAACACACATCATTTTAAAACAGCTTTACAGACAATCATGCATTAACAGAAAATATCTGTAATATCTATAAAGTGGTCATTGTGTAGTTTGATGAAATATGATTGTTAATCATGTTTAAAAACAAGTAATTAAAGAATAATTGCATTAATAACCCCAGTGAGCAAGCCGAAGGCGACTGAAGGAACACAAAACTCCATGAGATGTTGATTAATGGAGAAAAATAACTTTGGGAGAAACCAGACTCACTGTGGGGGCCAGTTCCCTTCTGACTAACCCCACACTAACCCTAAACCAGACTCACTGTGGGGGCCAGTTCCCCTCTGACTAACCCCACACTAACCCTAAACCAGACTCACTGTGGGGGCCCGTTCCCCTCTGGCTAACATCATGAATATAATGTAAATATTAGTTATTTATGTGCAGTGCAGGTCTTGGTTTAAAATGATTAAACTAAGCAGGTGTTAAGGGTCAGTGATTTAAAAAAAAAAGATTTTGTATGAACTGTAAGATTAATGACCAATGTCTTTGGATTAACTGGAGAAGTTCACACAGATGCAATTGTCCTTGTTAGTTAGCTGATGAAGGCTTTTGTTGGCAATAAATTGATAGTCTATGTATTTGTAACGAGGACTCAGACTGGTTGGGATCCATTTGCAGTGTTTTAATGAAAACAGCAGAGTCAAAACAGGCGAGGGTCAAGAGACAGGCAAACGGGTACAAGCAGGCAGACGTAATACTGGTCACAAACAGGCAGATGGTCAGGGCAGGCAGCAAATAAACGTAGTTGAAACACAGAGCAAGATCGGTACACAGAAAATCAGAGTAGGTAGTAGAGCATATGCTTAGAAATGTAGCCAGAGCAAACATGACTTCGCAAAGAGTGAGATGGCAGACAGTGTTTAAATAGAGGGACAGATATGAGGAACAGCTGTGGTGTCATTAGACCGGGTATGTGGGTTTATGGGAAGTGTAGTTTGGAAAGTCAGTATTCCGGAGAGTCTGACCTCCGGTGGCCGGTTGGGGGAGTGCCTAACTCGGCATTCGTGACAGTATTCCATTTCAAGAGTGTAGTCCATCATTAGACTGAGGTGATGCAGGCAGAGATCAATGAGATGCATCGCAGTTCAACCGGCAGGTCATTTGGTGAGGTCTATCCTAAGTCCAAGGTTCAGGCAATGGCATATGAAGTATCCCATGTCTTACAGTAGGAGTTGGCACCAGTTCATCCTCATATTACTGAGGTGGAAGAATGCTGTTCTACAAACACTGGAAATTTGATTTTCAAAGGACAGATTGGTATCAAATGTTACACCTAATTTCTTTGCTGTAAAATATGACATACATCCATCAAGAGTCAAATTATATATTAGCTGCTTATTTTTTAGAGGTTTTTGGTACAACAATTAATACCTCTGTTTTTTGTTTTTTTTTCGAAATTGAGTAGAAGGAAATTTCTGGTCATCTAATCTTTGATTTTATTGATTCTCTCTGCTAATTTGGATAATTGTGAAATTTCTTCTGGTTTAGAAGAAATATGAAGTTGAGTATCGTCGGCATAACAGTGGAAACTTATTCCATGATTCCTGATAATATCTCCCAGGGGAAGCATATATAAGAGAAAAGCAGAGGCCCTAAAACTGATCCCTGTGGCACTCCATACATAACTTTTGTTTGGTTTGACAATTCCTTGTTTACACATACAAAGTGGTAGCAGTCTGCTAAGTAGGACCTAAACCATGCTAATGCAAATCCACTAATGCCAAAATAATTCTCCAGCCTATTCAAGAGAATGCCGTATCGTGTCGAATTAAGCACTAAGATCTAAAAGCACTAGAAGAGAAATGCAGCCGCGATCAGATGATAAGAGCAAGTCATTTGTAACTCTGATAAACACATACCCTGTACTGTGATGAGGCCTAAATCCTGACTGAAATTGTTCATATATACCATTTCTCTGCAGAAATTAACATAGTCAGGAGGACACAAAATTTTCTAGTATCTTGAACATAAACAGAGATTTGAAATCAGTCTATAATAAACCAAATCTCCAGAATCAATCTGTGGCTTCTTAATAAGCGGTTTGAAAACTGCCATTTTAAAGTTTCTTGGGACATGTCCTAAGCATAGCGAGGAGTTAATAATATTAAGAAGAGGTTCTGAGATTACAGGGAATATCTCTTTAAGAGCTTAGTTGGTTTTGGATCTAACATACATGTTGTGGCTTTTGATTTTTTATCAGTTTTGTTAGCTCTTCATGACCTATGACAGAGAAGGATTAAAGTTGCAAGTGAGTAAAATTATGAGAAACTGTTTTCTGAGGTGCGATGACAGTTGATTACATAATTCAGATTTATTTCTGATGATTTCTATTTTATCAGTAAAGAAATGAATTCTGTTAAGTCATTGCTTTTGTGCTGTGACAGAATATTTGGTTTAGTCGAGACTTTATTCCTAACCAATTTACCCACAGTACTGAATAAACACCTAAGACTGTTGTAGTTATTTTATATGAGTGTGCAAAATGCTTATCTGGCAGATTTTAGTGCCTGTCTGTAGCTACAGACACTATCCTTCCATGCACCACAAAATACCTCTAATTTTATATTCTTCCACTTGTGCACCATTTTCCAAGCTGCTCTCTTGAGAACATGAGTGTGATCACTGTACCATGGTGCAGGGCATTTTTCTTTAATTTTCTTTCATCTAAGGGGGATGACACTATCAAGAGTGCTAGACAAGACTGTATTTATATTTTCTGTTATTACATCAAGTTCTTCCAGAGTTTTTGACTTAATGAGTATATGAGACAATTCCGGAAGGTTATTAGTGAAGCTAGCTTAAGTGGTCGAAAGAATAGTTCTACCTGAATGATAGCGTGGCGTAGATTGAGTGACATGAGCTGATTGCTGCAAACCAGAGACGAGGTAATGATCCGAGACGTCATCGCTCTGCTGCAGAATTTCTACAGTATCAACATCAACTCCATATGACAGAATTAAGTCTAGTGTATGATTATGGCGATGAGTTAGTCCTGTCACATTTTGTGTGACTACAAGAGAGTTTAGAATATCGATAAATGCTAATCCCAATGTGTAATTTTCATTATTTATGTGATTGTTGAAGTCACCAACAATTAAAGCTCTATCTACAGTGATGAAAAATTGATGGAAAATTTGCAAATTCACCAAGGAAATCAGAATATGTCCCGGGGTGATCTTTATACTGTAGCAAGGGCAAAATATGACAGAGTGTCTCGACCGAAGACGGCAGGGCGACAGAGAGAGAGATTTACGGACAGCTGTCCGACACCAGTGTGTGTGTCTTTTTGGTTGAGTTTTATATGAAACTAATATTTATATCATCAAGCCGGTTCTCGCCTCATCCTTTCAATTAATCCCTTTACAGTGTTGTAGTTTATGTGAACTGTGTGACATCTCAAGGCAGCTAGCAGACGTTCGGATTAACCAGTTTGTCTGCTTTGTCCTGACCTGGGCCCCAGTTAGTCAAATATTATTAAGACTATGAGCCAGCTTACTAGAGAGGAGAGCGGCACCTTCCCAAGAGGGATGGAGTCTGTCTTTCTTTAGCAGGTCAGGTCTACCCCAAAAACTCTTCCAATTGTCTATAAATCCTATGCTATTCTACAGACACCATTCAGACATCCAGGCATTCAGTGACACTAATATACTATAAACCTAGTCACCACAATGAGTTGTTGTTCCAAACTTCGTCCAGTTAAGAATTATGGAGGCTACTGTGCTCTTGGGAATCTTCAATAAAGCTGAAACATTTTTGTAGCCTTCCTCAGATCTGTGCTTCTACAAAATCCTATCTCTGAGCTCTGCAGGCAGTTCCTTGGACCTCATGGCTTGGTTTTTGCTCTGATATGCATTTACAGCTGTGATACCTTATATAGACAGGTGTGTGCCTCTCCAAATCATGGCCAATCAATTGAATTTGCCAAGTGTAGAAACATCTAAAAAATGAGCCAGAGAAATGGGATGCACCTGAGCTAAATTTTAAGTGTCATAGCAAAGATTTGCAGTTATCAAAAATCTGTTTTTCATTTTTTCATTTTGGGGTATGCAGTGTAGATTGAAGTGATTTTTTTTAAAGCATTTTCGCATAAGGCTGCAACATAACAAAATGTGACAAAAATGTAGGGGTCTGAATACTTTTTGAATGCACTCTACATACCTATATACCCAACAACACTTACCACTTTGGACTCTTGGGCCAGTGTTTGGCATTGTGGTAAGCACTCACCGATTTTAGCTAAAGAGATGTAAACCATGCTTCTGATTTCACTTTGAGATCAGTTTGTTCTGTGCTCTAAAAAAGTCTCCTAAGGATCCTGCTGTTGAACATTAAAGAAGATGCTGTCACAGTGTCTCTTACCAGCATCTCAGTTATGCTCAAAACACTGTGGAGTCATCAATATATCATGACTGTAGCAAAGCATCAACTTCATGCAGGTAAAACAGGCAGAAAATACACATGTAGTGAGATCATTTATAGCTCATAAAAACACGGAGGAAGTCATGAAACGATGAAAGGAAAAGATTTGAAGAAACTAATTTATAGTCCATTCCTGATTTTAAAAATAGTTTGAAGCTTAAAGGGATAAATGACCCAGAAATTAACATTTCATTTACTTACCCTCATCGTTTTTCCATACAATAACATGTAATGGTGACTGAGGCAAACATTCTGCCTAACATCTCCTTTTATGTTCCAAGGATGAAGGCAAGTCATATGGGTTTGTAAGCACAGGCGTGTGAACGAATTGTGACAGAATTTACATTCTTGGGTGCAATTTGTCCCTTTTGGTTTTCTTAAATAAAGCAAAAATTATGGTTACCGTAATGCACTCACTATGGAAGTAAATGGAGCAAAATATAGTCAGAACACATAAAACGTATATACAAACTATGTCAGTCATTTTTTCCCCATTTAATTTTTTTTACTCCCAAAGAAATGAATTGTAATTTTGAAACGTGTATGAAGTCATGAGCACTCGCATGAGATGAGGACTCTAGTCATATCAGTAACCTTACAAAAGCTGTTTTATTCTAAATGGGGCAGGGGCGCCCTCATGGGGGCTGCCATGTTTGGATCACATGACCAGCCGAATACTACTCACTTAATCTCAGTAACTGTATTGTTATTGGACACTTAAATAAATCATGTTTGATTGTGAATAGTGAATTTCTACAATGGCATCTGAAACTGAAAACTATTGATTTTAAATCATGCTGCATCCACACCACTAGGTGTCACTGTCAGTTCAAGATGACACAAACAAAAACTTACTGAGTACACCTTTAACATAAGACTAGGGTGAATAAATTGCTTACTAACCTTCTCTATGGGAAGCTAAATCCAATTTTTCAACTCATGTCATGACTATGTAAAGACAGTAGGCTTGGTAAACTTCAAATTGTATGGACAACAATACAAGAAAAGGACAATTTACATAGAGAACATTATGTCAGTGATAAATAACTAGATGTTTCTCCACCAGAAATGTAGTCCCACCTCAAAAATGCTTTTAGTAAACTTTAATGCTTAAATAACACATTTTAAAGGATATTAATGTAAGCGCTTTAACAAAAATGTGAGCTTTTAAACCTTTCAGAATGCTGACCTTATTTATTTCCCATGTAAGGACGTTACTGTTAACCAAAAATGTTGTTTTTTTAACTGACGGACGAGTCCAAATTATTTTCTGTTGTAATCAAATTTATGCCACAAATAACAGTCCCACTGGGATTCATTCAGTGAAAACTCACAAATAATCATAGTGTACTTTGTCAATGACTTTCCAAGTGTAATTACCTGTAAATATGTTGTACGTGCATAATAATATGTTAATTATTGTTAATAATATGTGTATTATTAATTATAATAATACACACCAAAAATACCATACATTTACCAGGTGAAACCGCAAGGAATTTTAGGCAACTATTTTTATCCTTGTGAACGCAAAGTGCTCCCGTTTCACTTAAAGTGAATATTTACGTAACGGCAAATGTCCTTAGTCATTGTGAGGTCATACACACAGTGTTAATGACTTGCAATGACACAAAGAAGGACATGATATGTATCTTAATCTAATATTTCTTATTTTAATAACAGTTATCAAAGCTTAAAATAGAGGGTGAAAATCATAAAATCATAAATGTTATTTAGACCATCAGAATGAATAACTGCACTTCTCTAAAGTATCCTTGAGTGTAGTCTGGCATGATTGTATATGATCAGTGCTTTGGTGGAGAATCGTGAGAAATCCTTGATGGACTGATGTTGTTAACCAAACAGACAGTGTTTCTTCACTTTATAATGTCATCAGTTAACGTCTGTCTAGCGGGTATACGCTATTGTGTATAGTTTCTTCCAATCTTCCATCCAGTGATTGCATTAGATTGCCTGTTTAATCAAAACTTTAGAGACGCTGGTTTGCGTTGGACAGTCAAGAAAGGATCATTCTTATTCAAACCTAACAAATAATACGTATGAATAGCTGAATCAACCAAATTTATTCACCATTAGTCTACAAGCACAGATTAAAAAACACACACACATTACTGTACATATTTGTGTCATCAAATATACTTTGGGTGGGTTGATTATGCTATAAAATGTTCGAACGGAACAATGCAAAAATAAAAATTAAAAACCTAAAGCAACCCAAAACCCACAAAGCTAATTCACTGTTAAACTGCAGCTAACCGAGCGTAATTTACAATCGCCTACACAAAAGGGAACATTACACATCTACTGAAAAGTTGATGATATCACAGAAGGAACTAAATAACAGAGATATGCGACAAAGGAAAAAAAAAATTCAGTAAAATTGTGCTTTTAAACCCTTTCCCAAATTCACAATTGAAATGGGATTTGTTTTTGAAGAGGCACTCGCTAAAATGCTAACGCCAGTTTATTATTGAAGAAGTATCGTTATAGCTATGATTAGGGCTCAAGTTACAAATCCTAACTCTATATATGTTTAGATTTACTGTGTGTATAAAGTCAGTTCAGATTCGTAGCAGTTCTGATTCTGGAAAAATAGTCTCAGCTCTTTGTTTGGCTTTCGGCTTGCTGCTGTGGGGTTGGGGTCCGGCATCCGTCTGCAAAGCCCTTGTGTTTTGCTCTAAGTGTGAGGAGATCCGGGTCGCTTCAGTAAGTGCGGATCCTTCTTCAGCTGACCCAGAACTGATGGAGCTGGAAAGCTTGCGCTGGAAGCAGGAACGGGCCAAGGTTGTATACTTAAAAAAGTGGGACACCGCCTCAACTGCAGAGTTTCTTGAGCCAGATCTCGGCTCGCCCACAGAGCACTTTTGCAATTGTTTGTTGACATCATAGTCGTATTTTCTATCCCTGTAAATCTCATTCTCATCTCCCAATCCACTTTTATCTATCCATCTTTTATTCTCTCAAGTGGTTAGACAGTTACTTCAGTCTTGCTCGCCGTCCTGTACTGATGATGTTGATGTCCGGGAATATACTGCAAGTGATCAACCGTATGCATGCGTCGGTTGGCGAACGCCTGCCTCTTATTGCCCACTTGTGCGCTATTTACAGTCAGTGTGTTGTACGATTCGTTTGTGGTGGTGGGGTGCGAATGCATCTTTAACATTTTGTAGTGTCGGTCCATGACTGGCGTAGTTGGCATGAACATGTCCGTGTGCGAAAGTGCCCGCGACATGGCCTTCTCCCTGAAATCCGAGCGGCGCAAGGACAGCATCTTATCCGGAGAGAGCAAAGGATCCTGCGACTGCAGTCGATCGGTCGACAACAGCTGCTCTTGTGATAGAATGCGTCCGTGGTACGGCGAGAGACCTCCAGCACCACCACTGTACGAGGATATGCCGTAGTCGCGGTGGGGTTTGGAGCGAGCTGGTGAGAGCACATGGTCTTGGGACATGGCCCGCTGGACGCGTTTTGGCTTCTGCCGCTGTGCTGGGGGTTCAACGTTCAGCTTAATCATGTGTGACTGCAGGTTACCGCCGCGAGGGGCCAGGTCAGGCAAGTGGTGCTTTCGGATGTAGTACTCCTCATCCTTATCACCTAAAAAAGATATCCAAAGATAAAACACAAATGTGAACTAATGTAAAATGCAATTACAGAAGAAAGTGAAATTGATTTTCTCAATATTCTTTATCTTAAATATTTTTCATGTTTTTCTGTTATTACAAAGAAGAAACGATCTTGCAGACAACCATAGCTTGAAAAAACAATAAAACTTTTATTGAAACCAATTATTTTTCGCAAACTCTGGTAGTGTGCAGGGTTTTTTTCTCCTAGTAGCTTAAGTCTTATGCACTTGCCAATAATCTTTCAGGTATGCAAGGTTTATTTATATACACCTGTTGTCAAGTCAAAATACGTAAACGTCCATTGACCCCCAAAAAACCTTCCAAATTTATTCTCCTGTTTAAGCATAAACCTAAAGAAGAAATGGTTATATTTA
The DNA here is from genome assembly GCA_032164185.1 of Moxostoma hubbsi. Taxonomy (NCBI): domain Eukaryota; kingdom Metazoa; phylum Chordata; class Actinopteri; order Cypriniformes; family Catostomidae; genus Moxostoma; species Moxostoma hubbsi. The sequence continues at coordinate 38,163,325 of JAVLUX010000024.1, read as the reverse complement.
TGTTTAAAACAAGAAAAAAAAGAAAAACGTATTGCCAGCGGGGTAAAAAAAAAATGCTTTGGCCATATTAATGTTAAAAACACATTAATTTTACAACGTGTACGCCTCTCCTCCACACTAGAACACTTTTCTCTCCATTATCGAAAGAAATTTGGTTCACCCAAAAATGGAAATGATCCCATAATTTGCTCACCCTCAAGCCATTCGAGGTGTATATGACTTTCTTCTTTCAATCAAACTCAGTCGGAGTTATATTAAAAAATATCCTGGTTCTTCCGAGCTTTATAATGGGAGTGAATGGTACCTTAGATTTTGAAGCCCAAAAAAGCGCTTCATAAATGTAATCCATATGGCTCCAGGGGGTTAATAAAGACCTTCTGAAGAGAAACGATGTGTTTTTGAAAGAAAAATATCCATATTTTTAACTTAATAAACTACAATCACTGGCTTCCAGTAACGGCCATCCGCACATTCATTATAGGTGACGAATGCAGAAGTGCAGAGGATAGAGCAAAACAAAACATCGGTCGTGAATTAGAAGACAACAACGATGATTTTTAAAGAAAAGTGTCAGAGGATTTCGATATAAGAGAAGAGGGGATGAGCCATATTTGTTTGAACCGGAATACACTAACCAGGAACTCCGGTTGATGGAGGATGATTCAACAGCAGCACAAACAAAAGTATCTGGTAGACGGAGAGTTTGGGAGATGTAGATGGAGAGTTCGGGAGACTTAGATGGAGAGTACGGGAGACGTAGACGGAGAGTACGGGAGATGTGACGGAGAGTACAGGAGACGTAGACAGAGAGTTCGGGAGACGTAGACGGAGAGTTCGGGAGATGTAGATGGAGACAACGGGAGATGTAGATGGAGAGTTCGTGAGACGTAGACGGAGAGTACGGGAGATGTAAACGGAGAGTACGGGAGACGTAGACGGAGAGTTCGGGAGATGTAGACGGAGAGTTCGGCAGACGTAGATGTAGAGTACGGGAGACGTAGATGGAGAGTTCGGGAGACGTAGATGGAGACAACGGGAGACTTAGACGGAGAGTTCGGGAGACGTAGACGGAGAGTTCAGGAGACGTAGACGGAGAGTTCGGGAGATGTAGACGGAGAGTTCGGCAGACGTAGACGGAGAGTTCGGGAGATGTAGACGGAGAGTATGAATGGATGATTGGAATGACTGGATAGACACACGAACGCACCATTTTAAGTCTAATACAAATCTACGGTATAGCTAAAACAACTCAAGCCGGAACTCGACTCTCTCGTGAACACGTGTTACCGGAAGCCAGTGATTATAGTTTATAAAGTTATAAATATGGATATTTTTCTCACAAAAACCCATCGCTTCGCTTCAGAAGGCCTTGATTAACACCCTGGAGCCGTATGGATGACTGTTGCGATGGATGGATGTGCTTTTTTGGCCTTCAAAATCTAAGGTACCATTCACTCCCATTATAAAGCTTGGAAGAGCAGGATATCTTTTAATATAACACCGATTGTGTTTGGCTGAAAGAAGAACGTTATCTACGCTATCTACGATGATGATCTAGTCAATCTTGAAGCAGTAGGTGTCTGCTTTCTATGTTCAGATCAGTAAGTGTCATTCTGCATTAAATACTTGACTGTTGAAGCTGTGGGCTAACAGTTACAGATACAGATACATTGAGCTGTGGTACTTTTGACTTGTAGTGTATATTTAAAAAGATATTGCTTTAATAAGCTTTAGTAGTTACTTTTTAATAGCATCTTGAGGTGTTGCTAACTACTACAAGTAAGCATAGTTTGATTGTCATTTAACTACCCTAAATTCTGAGTAGCTTGTAGCATTACAAGCTAAAGTTTAAAATAAAAGCTCTACCAACACTGTCGCCAGTAAGAACAACAGCACACCGAAAGAGATTCATTTGTTTATACACTATACAGATATTGATTCAACACTGAACTGTAAATCTCAAGCTAATGAAGACAGTTTAGTCAGGCTGGCTTCTGTAGTCGACAATTACCATAACTGACACTGCAGGGTTTTGGCAGGTGCCGTAGCCAAGCAAATTCCAAAGGCCGAATGTGCCGATGTGACGGCCTGACATTACAAGTGAAAAGGTCAGAGAACGAGCCTACAGGCCACGCTTTGGCCAACAGTCACTCACAGACCCAAGAGCTCAATTGTCTATTCTATTTAGATAATTCAGGCCGAATCAGAATGCAATAATGTGCTCTAATGCCACCCTGAATGGAGCAGATTTACATGTGCTGTCGCTGGGCTGCCCATCACAGGGGAAAGGTGAGCGCTTATCTTTCAGGTTAGCCGTATGAGGCGACCAAAAAAAAAAGATGCTTCTTTTATAATTCTCCTTGGATTTTAATTGATTTCTCTTTCTTTGTTCAATGTTTTGTATTTCATTGAGTTAAGAGCTGTTGTGATGACCATCTAATCATAAATTCTCAGCATGAAAATGCTTTAATGTTTAATTTATCTTGCCCTTTGTGTTTAATGAAAGCTGTCTTCTGGCAAAGTCCATTGGTTATTTTTCATTAAGCAGATGTTTTTTTTTTTTTTTTGCCAAAAGACTCGCTGTGCATTTATAAAAGGGAAACGTTTTGCTCAAGGTCACCAGAGCGATGGAGGATCTCACAAAACATTCTAACTCAAGAATCAACCCTCCCGGCAGTTTAAAACATCCATCTTTCTCAATTACCTGCCCAGATCTATTCATCACTACCCTATTGAGATTATTGATTACACCGTAACAGGTACATTGACCTGATGGGAATTTAAGCTGAATCCACAGTGTACAGCTGGACGCAGATGACCGATCATTACAGACCAGTTACAGATCACAGCATATATGGAGAAGATACTGTATATTAACACAACAAAGAAGATTATTATTATAAATTATGCCATAAGAGTATAAGTAATATTTATGGAGATTAATAAAGATACAGTATTCACAGTATACTGTATGATTGAATCTCATGAAACCTGCAGTTTTAACACATTATGGCTGAGTGTTTGTGTAACTGCCTTAAAATGATGCTGATTTGAACTAAATAAATAAACAAATAAGACTGATGATTTAATGTGTTAATTCAATGTGATTAATTATAGAAATAATAATGCCTTGAAAAAATCATGCCACCATAACAAGGAAGTGCCACTTTTTGTATTGTCTAATATGTGATGTATTTGAACTATGATATTTATTAAATATTTCATTTATATATATTTTTATTATTAAATATAATTTTTATTTGTAACCCTTATTAGCAAATATTGATTTCTGAGATTAATTACATTTAATTAAATATGTTTAATCGATATTATGTTATAATTTGATAAAAAAAAAAAATCCTAAAAAATTGTATTTCATTATTCAATTTATTCAATAATGAGAATAAAAAGGAAAAATAAGATCACAATGCAAACAATCTAAAGGGTGTGTTCACCCCAAAATGAAAATTCTCTCATCATTTACTCCCACTCATGCCATCCCAGATGTGTGTGACTTTCTTTTATCTGCTAAACTCAAATGAAGGTTTTTAGAAGAATTTCTCAGCTCAACATTTTCATGCTCCAAAAATCACATTAAGGCAGCATAAAAGTAATCCATACGTCTCCAGTGTTTTAATCCATATCTTCAGAAGTGATATAATAGGTGTGGATGAGAAACAGATCAACATTGAAGTAATTTTTACTAGAATTCTCACATAGAGAAGCAAGTGGAAGAATGGCTGAAAAAGATCAACAAGTCTGGCTTGCCTGGAAAATTCAAGTGCTGGATTTACCCACAAAGCATGCTTCCAAGACTCATGTGGCCCCTAACTGTGTACAAAGTGCCTATGACAACAGTGGAGGGAGTGGAGAGGAAGGTCAATAAGCACCTTTGCAAATGGTTGGGGATAACCCGAAGTTTTACATCAAATGGTCTATACATAAGATCTGGGCAGCTCCAGCTCCCCCTGTCTTCTGTAGTAGATGAGTACAAAGTTGCCAAGTGCAGACTCTCCTTGACATACAGAGACTCCCAAGATCCACTCGTCAGGGAAGCTGGCATAAGAACAAGATTCAGGCGGAAGTGGGCCAACAGCAATGCAATCAGCCAGACAGAATGCCCTCTTAAGACCAGAGACATCATTGGAAACCCTTGTATTGGAAGACAAGGTCTATAAACTTCAGAGGTGATCAAAGTCCATCCTCAGGGAGAAGAGATCCATGATTCAGGATGAAGTTAAAAGCCTTGAGGAAGAAAGGAGAAGAGCTAAATCCATAGAGCTCGGAGCTCAAGGCACCTGGACAATGTGGGAGCTTTCTATGAGATCCATCACATGGGCTGAGCTGTGGAGACTGGAGCCATTTTGCATTTCCTTCTTGCTCAGAGCAGTGTACTTCACCCTACCAACACCAGTCAACCTGCACAAGTTGGGGGTGAAGAAGGACCCTCTCTGCAAGCTATGTGGAGGGAATGGAAGCATGACACACATCTCGTCACGGTGCAAAACTGCTTTGACCCAAGGGAGATTCCGATGGCACCATGATAGGGTATTGACAATGCTTGCACACATCCTAGAGCACGAAAGGTTAAAGACTCATCCAGCCAAAACAAAACCACTGCTGAACACTATCACCTTTATCAAAGAGGGGCAGGGGCCAGTCACTTAGGGTGAAGCCAATCAATATCTTTTGCATTCAACCCGGGGTGGGAGATGAGGGTCGACCTGGGTAAAAAACTCCAGTTCCCAGAAGTGATTTTGTCCATAACTCTGAGATGAGATGTCATTATCTGGTCTCCTGGAGGAATGAAAATGATCATGGTGGAACAGACAGTTCTGTGGTGTGAAGAAGGGTCAGAGAGAAAGAAGACCAAGTACCAACAACTGGTCCAGGAAATAGGGTGGACAACATGGCTGTTTACATTGAGTCAAGTGCCAGACTGCAGGAGGGTGAAGAGTTTGTGTGAGGGGTGGGTGCTGATGCAGTATTTTTTGTAAATGTCTTTGATGGAAGGAAGAGAGACCCTGATGATCTTCTCAGCTGTCATCACTATCCTCTACAGGGCTTTGCGGTGCAAAACGGTGCGTCCCAAACCAGGCAGTGATGCAGCTGCTCAGGATGCTCTCAATAGTCCCTCTATAGAATGTAGTGAGGATGAGGGGTGGGAGATGTGTGAGGAAAGCAAGAAACCTTCAAAGAAAGTAGAGACGCTGCTGGGCTTTCTTGGCAATATAGCTGGTGTTGAGGGACCAGGTGAGGTTCTCCGCCAGGTGAACACCAAGGAATTTGGTGCTCTTGAAGATCTCCACAGAGGAGCCGTCAATGTTCAGTGGAGAGTGGTCACTCTGTGCTCTCCTAAAGTCAACAACCATCTCTTTTGTTTTGTCGACATTCAGAGACAGGTTGTTGGCTCTACACCAGTCCGTTAGCCGCTGCACCTCCTCTCTGTATGCTGACTCATCGTTCTTGCTGATGAGACCCACCACGGTCGTGTCATCGGCGAACTTGATGATGTTATTCGAGCTGTGCATTGCTGCACAGTTGTGAGTTAGCAGAGTGAACAGCAGTGGACTGAGCACACAGCCCTGGGGGGCCCCAGTGCTCAGTGTGGTGGTGGAGATGCTGTTCCCGATCCGGACTGACTGAGGTCTCCCAGTCAGGAAGTCCAGGATCCAGTTGCAGAGGGTGTCCAGGTGTCCAGGCCCGGCAGGTTCAGCTTTCCAATCAGCTGCTGGGGAATGATTGTGTTGAATGATGAGCTGAAATTTATGAACAGCATTCGAACATATGAGTCCTTTTTATCTAGGTGGGTGAGGGCCAGATGGAGGGTGGTGGCGATGGCATCGTCTGTTGAATGGTTTGGACGATACACAAACTGCAGTGGGTCTAGAGAGGGGGGCAGCTAGTCTTAATGTGCCTCATGACATGCACTTCATGATGATGGGTGTGAGTACGACGGGATGGTAGTCATTGAGGCAGGACGCTGAAGAATTCTTTGGCATGGGGACGATGGTGGTGGCCTTGAAGCACATTGGAACGATGGTGCTGCTCAGAGTGATGTTGAAGATGTTGGTAAGAACATCTGCCAGCTGGTCTGCACATCCTCTGAGCACTCTGCCAGGAATGTTGTCTGGTCCAGCAGCCTTCCGTGGGTTGACTCTACGTAGAGTTTTCCTCACATCAGCCGTGGTAAAACAGAGCAACTGGTCGTTGGGAGGAGGGGTGGTCTTCCTCGCCACCACGTCGTTCTGCACTTCAGACCGAGCGTAGAAGTCGTTCTGGAAGGGAGGCATCTTTGTCACAGGCAACTGTTGTTGTCCTGTAGTTGGTGATGGCCTGGATACCCTGCCACACGCGCTGTGTGTCACCGCTGTCCTGGAAATGATTGTGGATTATCTGGGCATGTGCGCAATTTGCCTCTCTGATGGCCCGGGACAGTTTGGCCCTCGCTGTTCTTAGGGCTGCCTTGTTGCCTGCTCTGAAGGCGGACTCTCGAGTCCTAAGCAGCGTACGCACCTCCGCAGTCATCCACGGCTTCTGGTTGGAGCGTGTGGTGATGCTCTTGGAGAAAGTGACATCATCAATGCACTTGCTGATGTAGCTGGTCACTGATGCTGTGTATTCCTCCAAGTTGGTCACCATATGTTGCAGCCTCCCTGAACATGTGCCATCAGTACACTCAAAACAGTCCTGAAGAGCAGAGATGGCTCCTGCTGGCTAGGTTTTCACCTGCTTCTGAAGCGGTTTTGTGCGTCTGATGAGCGGTCTGTATGCTGGAATAACAGCATAGCAGAGATGTGGTATGAATAGCCGAGGTGGGGGCAGGGCTCCACCCGGTACGTGCCTGGGATGTTTGTGTAAACAAGATCAAGCGCGTTCGCCCCTCTCGTTGCAAAGTCCACATACTGATGGAAAAAAGGTGGGATGTTGTGGATTCTCAGCATAATCTGTATGGTATCTGCTGACAAATGCCTGCTGCCTGAAAGTTGGGGGAAGCGGTGGAAAGACCCTCTTGTTGGCTGTAGCATAAAAGGGAGGACATTAGCTGGAATCCTGGAGAAGAAGGGCAGTGACTTGGCCTCCACTGCTGACCCGCCAACTGGGGAGTGTTGTGGATAAAGGTCAAAACACTCTGTGAAGTTTGGGTGCCTCCTGAAGACCTCTCCTCATGGCCAAGGCTACATCCATTTAAAATGGTTGTAACATGGCATCTTTTATGTTATTAAATCCAGAAGTGATATGATAGGTGTGGGTGAGAAACAGATCAATATTTATGTCCATATTTACTAGATATTCTTCTCCCTGTCAGTAGGGGGCAATATGCATGAAGAATGTGAATCACCAAAAACACAAGAAAAAGAATATGATAATGAAAGTTAAAGTGGATATTGACTGAACAGGGAGTAAAATGTATAGTTAAAAGGGGCATAAATATTGATCTGTTTCTTACCCACACTTAACATTTCACTTCTGAATACATGGATTTAACCAATGGATTCCTTTCCTATGGAGTTTGTGATTTTTGGAGCTTAACCATTTTGGCACCCATTCACTTGCAATGTATGGAACAAAAGAGCAGAAATATTCTTCTAAAAATATTAATTTGAGTTCAGCAAATGAAAGAACATCATAAACATCTGGGATGGCATGAGGGTGAGTAAATTATGAGATCATTTTTATATTTGGGTGAACTATTACCCCTTAAAACAGATTGTATTTTCTGTATGCAGCATGCAATTTCTTCTTACATTTCTTTCTTTCATATAATTTCTTTCTTGCAATGTGATCTAGATATCTTTTCATGAGGTTCACTGATCAACCAGATGGTTGGGCAACCAGAACACAAACAGAAATCAAATGTGTGCATGTTAACTATAAGCATCCACCACATTACAAGCATTTTTCTTACAATAATTATGATTCATACATCATTTAGAACTTTTAAACCAACAAAAATGCACCATAATTTGACATTTGAAAGTATGTGATATGTACTGAATGTCTACTACTTCTACTACTTTTTATATGGATGTTCAATGTATGAACATTTCATGAGGAAGGCAGAAAACTTAGACAATGTATCCTGCCTCTATCCCTCTCTCTGAGAAGGACATACAAGACATGTCATGTGTTATGAGAAAGAGAAGAGGATTTACTCAGGTCTGATTTCATGGCCATCTCGTATGACGGAGGGAGATGAGTGAGATTCTGGAAAGAGCGGGAGAATGACAGATCATATGGCTCGGTCTGTGATGTCAGGATGTTGTTCATTCTCGGCTTTTCTGCGGGGTAGAAAAGGGAAAGTGAGAGAGAGAGAGAAAGAGAGAGAGAGAGAGAGAGAGAGAAAGATGATAAACAAGTCTAATACTAGAGAAATCAGACCCAGCTCAGTGTGTATACAGACCACAATGACATTCGTCTGAGAAACAATGAGAGAATTCACTACGAATTAAATGTGTTAATTTAGCATCCAATTCAGAAAAGCATCTGAATAGGCTCTTTAAAATGCAGAATATGCAATCAACTATATGGTGCATCTGGAAAATATGTCAGGTTATAATGCTCTTCTCCATTGTAATGAATTACTGCTGTCATAATTACTATTAAATGTATCTAAATGTCATTTACCGCCTTCTTTACACAGGAGGTAATAGTGCAACGTTAACAGCACCAGGCAAATAGCTTTGAGTTTTGTGAATAAGTCATATTCTGTAAAATGGGTGCGGCAATAAAGGCACCTCCGCACGCTTAAAAGGGCACCTTTACATTTGCAAAGAGCACCTTTATATTTGTGAATGAAAGGGCAGGGGCTTGCACCCCTTTAGCCCCCTTTCTGTGCACGACAGTGATGCGCACATTTGACAGTGTGTCTGTGTGAGTGTTCATGTGTTGGTTCATTGTTGTGCAGGAAGTGTCACTCAGAATGTTATATTTACTCAAAAGTGAATTGCCATTGACAAACACAACACCATGGAACAGCACAGAAGAAATAATCATTCAGGAGAGACAGTGAAGAAGAGTGTGTGCATGCATGTCTCTAGTTAAAGAAAGGGAAATAGAAAGAAATTTCTAGTTTGAGGTAGATCTCACTGACTGTGGTACATTATGTCAAATCATAGAAAAAAGAGGTGAGAACCCAAATACAGGAATACCAAACCAAAAGAGATATACACCAGCAGAGAGAGCCTGCACACATATGAAGACCACAGGCAGACTGTACAGACAGTGATCAGCACAGAGAGACCGTACATAAATCGAGACAAGCACAGATAGACTATACACACAAAGAGACCAGCACAGATTGACTGGACACATAAACAGTATCAATCAGAATCAGAATGAGATTTATTTCCAAGTATGTTTACACATGCAAGAAATTTGTCTTTGTGACTGATGCTTCCAGTGCAGAAACAATATTGTATAATTATATTGTTAGCCTAAGGGAAAAAAACTGTTCCTGTGTCTGACAGTTCTGACGCTCAGTGCTCTGTAGTGCTGGCCAGAAGGCAAATGTTTAAAAAGGCAATGGGCTAGGTGAGTGGAGTCCAGATTGAATTTTCCAGCCCTATTCCTCACTCTGGAAGTATACAGTTCTTGAAGGGAGACCAGAGCTGATCGTACATGTGCTGGAAGTGAATTTCCCATGTCTCACTAGCTGCTGCCTGTCCATCAGAAAGCTGGTGATCCACTGACAGATAGATGTGGGAACAGAGAGTTGGTGTAATTTAGTCTGGAGAACAGCTGGGATGATGGTGTTGAAAGCTGAACTGAAGTCCACAAAAAGTATCCTTGCATATGTCCTTGGTCTGTCCAGATGTTCCAGGATATGATGCAATCCCATTTTGACTGTATCATCCACAGACCTGTTTGCTCGATAACAAATTGAAGGGAATCTAGAAAGGGTCCAGTAATGTCCTTCAGGTGGGCCAGCACAAGTGGTGTGACGGGTCTGTAGTCATTAAGTCTTGTGATTTTGGGTTTCTTTGGGACAGGAATGATGGTGGAGCATTTGAAGCAGCAGGGAAATTCACACTGCTCTAGTGATCTATTGAAGATCTGTGTGAAGATGGGGCCAGCTGGTCAGCACAGGATTTTAGACAAGTAAGTGAAACAACATCTGTACTTTCCTTGTCTTTTGTTTCTGGAAAACACGGCAAACCTCCTCTTCACATCTTAAGTGCAGGTTGAGTAGCAGGAGGGGGGAGGACCTGGGTTGCAAGAGGTGTTTATGTTTGTGTGAAGTGAATGTCAGGATGGGTGTGGTGTGTGAGAATGGGCATTTCAAATCTACAGTAAAACACATTCAAATCGCCAGGCAGCTTTTGATTCCCTATAGTGTTGTGGGATGGTGTCCTGAAGTTAGTAAAGTATTTTAGGACTCTCCACACTGATGCAGGGTCATTAGCTGAAAATTTGTTTTTCAGCTTATCAGAGTAGCTTCTTGTATCCACTCTGATTTCCTTATTCAGTGTGTTCCTGGCCTGATTGTACAAGATTATATCCCCACTTCTGTAAGCATCCTCTTTGGCCGGATAAAGCTGCCTGAGGTTTGCTGTAAACCACAGTTTGTCATTGTTGTGTGTAAAATAAGTCCTAGTAGGAATGCACATATCCTCACTGAAACATGATGTCACAGTATCTGTGAGCTCATCCAGATTGGTGTTTACAGACTCAAATACACATCACTGCAGTGAAAGCAGGCTTGTAGTTTAAGCTCTGGCATATTATTATTATTAGTTACATTTATATAGCACTTTATCTGAGACCTCAAAGCACTTTACAAGGAAGGGGGGAATCTCCTCAACCACCACCAATGTGCAGCATCCACCTGGATGATGCGACGGCAGCCATATTGCACCAGTACACCCACCAGCTTACTGGTAGAGAGGAGACAGAGTGATGAAGCCAATCGATATACAGGGATGATTAGGAGGCCATGGGGCAGATTTGTCCAGGACACCAGGGTTACACCCCTACTCTTTTTCGAAAGATATCCTGGGATTTTTAATGACCACAGAGAGTCAGGGCCTCAGTTTAACATCTCATCCAAAGGACGGTGCTCTTTTGACAGTATAGTGTCCCTGTCACTATACTGGGGCATTACGACCCACACAGAGAGCACCCCCTGCTGGTCTCACAACACCTCTTCCATCAGCAACCTGATTTTCTCATGAGGTCTCCCATCCAGGTACTAACCAGGCTCAGCCCTGCTTAGCTTCAGTGGGCAACCAGTCTTGGGCCGCAGGGTGATATGGCTGCTACAAATATTGGTACAAATATTTACAGGCATAACTACAGGTATAGCTGATTTTAGTTTCTGCCTGTAGTTTGGAAGAAGATGAACCAGACAGTTATCAGAGAGTCACAAACTGCTCTATGGATAGAGATATGCATCCTTTATTGTTGTGTAGCAATGATCCAATGTATTTCTGTCTTTGGTGGGGCATGCATTGTGCTGTCTATATTATGGCAGTTCACGGATGAGGTTAGCTTTATTAAAATCTCCCAGAATAATAATAAGTGAGTCTGGGTAGTATTGTTCCATGTCTGTGATCACGGAACAAATTGCAGCGCTGCATACACACACACACGTGTGGAGGAATATAAACACTCAACAGAATAAACAGTTGATAAAGAGCATTTCTAAATTAGGACAGCACATCTTCTCTAACGTTGTTACAGCTGTACACCAACATTCCTCTCGTTTTCTCTGTTAACTTCACAATGCGATCCACTCTGAACAGCTGAAAGCCCGGCAGATGTAGTGCGCTGTCTGGAATGGCTTCTCTCAGCCAGGTTTCTGTAACGCACAAGGCAGCAGGGTTTGAAAAGTCCTTGTTTGTATGGGTGAGGAGATGTAGTTTGTCTGTTTTGTTAGGAAGAGAGTGGAGATTCATTAGAAGCCATGCTGTCGGAACTTGACCAGTGCGCCGGCTCACTTACCCCACCTGCGTCTCATAGCGCACTTAAACAACACAGCTGCGCCTCCAAATAAAATGTCCAACAAAACGTCTGAATAGTCCAAAACTGTAAAAAGATTGTCTGGTATGTACTGCAGAATGTTTAGCAGTTTGTCCCTAGTAAAACTGATTAGAAAAAATGACTAAACACAGGACAATCAAACAAAAACAACAAAACAATTGGAGAGCTCAACACAGAGGCTGCCATCTGCAGCACCATCTTGACAAATATTCCAGCACAGAGACTAAACACACAGAAAGACCAGCACAGACATCCTACACACAGAGAGAGACTAAACATGCACAGATACCAACACTGAGAGACTGTCTAAACAGAGACCAGCACAGAGAGACAATACAAGTATAGAGACCATCACAATGAGGCTGTACACACAGAAAGACCAGCACAGAGACACTGCACACTCAGAGACACCAGCACAGAGAGAATGTACATGTATCGAGACCAGCACATGGAGGCAGTATACAAAGAGAGACCAGTAAAAAGACTCTTCACACATAGATACCAGCACAGAGATGCTGTACACACAGAGAGGCCAGCACAGACTGTATCCACAGAGACTGAATACAACGCACAGACAGAATCTAAAGTATAGAGACCAGCACAGAGAGACTGTACACACAAAGATCAGCACAGACAGATTGTACTCACAGAGATCAGCATAGAGAGGCTGTTCTCACAGAGAGACCAGCACAGATACTGTATACACAGAGACTGAACACACGAGAGGCCAGCACAGACAGAATGAACAAGTAGAGATTAGCGCAGAGACTGTACACACAGAGAGACCAGCACAGAGAATGTACTTTATACACGAGGGTTGCGCAATTTCGGATACTAATCCACTAAATGTCGTGATATCAACAAATTGAAAAAAGGTATGATATCTTCTTGTTGTTAATTTTGGTACCATATTAAAGTATGCTGACATTAGCTAAATATAATGTAATGTAAGAGTTTTAAGATAAAATAAAAGACCATTTGAAAATAATAATAAAGAAAATCCCCCATATGGCCAAGTGGGATCATTAAACAGTAGTTTGTTTGTTAATGTAATCTTGTATAGAAGAGGTAAACATATTTGGCTTGCTGTCTGTATTCTGGAGTGCTCAGAGCTCGAGACTCGACTTGAGTCCTGATTACCCCCCCCCTCCCCGGACTTATTTAGATAAATTATGAATCTAGAGAACACTTGATGGGGATATCAGGAGAACTGTCACGGGAAGAAGGGAAGCAGCGGCTTATATACTCCTACTCGCGGGCCATGATTTGTCAGATTAAAATGAACATCCTTTACACACATGACTGTGTGGCGACACATAGCTCCAATGCCATCATTAAGTTTGCTGACGATACGACGGTGGTAGGTCTGATCACTGACAATTATGAAACGGCCTACAGAGAGGAGGTGCACACTCTGACACGCTGGTGTCAGGAGCACAACCTCTCCCTCAACGTCAGTAAAAACAAGGAGCTTGTGGTGGACTTCAGGAAGATAGACAGAGAACACAGCCCCATCACCATTAATGGAGCACCGGTGGAGAGAGTCAGCAGCTTCAAGTTCCTCGGTGTCCACATTACTGAGGAACTCACATGGTCCGTCCACACTGAGGCCGTTGCGAAGAAGGCTCACCAGCGCCTCTTCTTCCTGAGACGGCTGAGGAAGTTTGGAATGAACCAACACATCCTCACACTGTTCTACACTAGTACTGTTGAGAGCATCCTGACTGGCTGCATCACCACCTGGTACGGCAATAGCACCGCCCACAACCGCAAAGACCTGCAAAGGGTGGTGCGAACGGCCAGAAACATCATCGGAGGTGAGCTTCCCTCCCTCCAGGATATATATAACAGACGGTGTGTGAAGAAAGCTCGGAGGATTATCAAAGACTCCAGCCACCCGAGTCATGGGCTGCTCTCACTGCTGCCATCAGGCAGGCGGTATCGCAGCATCAGGACCCGCACCACCCGACTACATGACAGCTTCTTCCCACAAGCAATAAGACTTTTGAACACATGATCTCTCACGATCAACAATCAGCACTGCACTTTATAAATCCTCATTCTGTCAATATATTCTCCCAATTCAGTTAGTGTATATATATATATTTATACCCGTATCTAGTGTGTGTATTCTACATTGTGTGTATTGTGTACATTTGTTATGTAAATTGTTGTGTAGGTATGTGTACATTTGTTATGTAAATTGTTGTGTAAGTTTGTTATGTAAATTGTTTTGTGTAATATGTTGTTTATTGTAAAGTGGTTTATGTCGTCACTGTCATTACTGCAATGTTGCTCGGAACTGCACACAAGAATTTCACCTGCTGTTGCACTCGTGTACACAGTAGTGTGACAATAAAGTGATTTGATTTGATTTGATTTGATTTGATTTGATACTCCTCCCTAACCTCTGTTAAATAACTCCATATGAATAAGAGGCACCTCACTGCCCTGTCATCTTCTTCGCACACACACAAACACGCACACAAACACAAACACTATCACAACACATACTACTAATGCTTGATTTTCATGCAGTGTGTCCAATAGTATCCATAAATGATTATGAACTCTCAAATGAACTCTTTCTCTTGCAGTTCGGAGATTTCAGCTCGCGAATTGCAGGAAGCTTGATATAATGAACCATTCACAAACTTCAAAGATCTTCAAAATAAAAGTCCTGCTGAAATGAGAGCTCTGCTCATCTGATTGCGTGAAATTGAAGGCATTACGACAGAAAAATATTACTACTGTATAAAAGTGTAATATTCAAAGCAGTCATAATAATACTCATAGTAACAATAATATAATATTAAATGGTTGACTTATTAGTATTATTATCTGTAAGCAATACCACATAAGCAAGTGTACTGAATATCAGCATGTTGTGATTTAGCCATGGCAGCCTTTTGCCTCAGGTAATCAGATTGTTTTCATGTAATGTTTTCATTAATGCTGTAAATCATTTACCAATTTACAAATGTTATATATATATATATATATATATATATATATATATATATATATATATATATAGTTGAAAAGTATAATATTCTCATTTGATTAAAGCTGTACAGTATCCATTTGATTAAACGCAATTTGATCATAACTTTAAATTAAAACATTTAACATGGAATCCAGAAAAATTCAAACAGAATTTGTTTCTTTAAGACTTTATGAAGTTCTTTTAGATAATTAATTTGTGTATTTTCATCAAAATTTGTTGCCTAAGTATCGAGTTAGTATCGATACCGAGGTACCGGGGCTGGCATCGTACCAAAGTCAAAATTTTCACATAGAGACTAGCACAGAGACTGTACACACAGAGATCAGCACAGACAGATTGTACAGAGAGAGAGAGAGACCAGCACAGAGATTGAACACACAGTGAGGCCAGCACAGAAAGAATGCACACATTGAGACCACCACAGAGATGGCACACACAGAGACCAACACAGATAGACTAGCAAAGATACTGTACACAGAGATCAGCACAGACAGATTGTACACAGAGAGAGACTGAATACACAGAGGGACCAACACAGAGAGACATACATAACATAATGTACACATAACATATAATAAAAACTAATATATACTGCAAACTTAGAAAGACCAGCAGAGACTGTACACAAAGAGAGATTAGCACAGAGAAACTGTACACACAGAGAGACCAGTGGTGGCTGGTGCATTTTTGGTGTCTGCAACCAGATAGCACACGTTCATCTCCAAGATGTCTGCTTAGATAGTGTTACATTAGGAAAACATCACATTCTAATTAACATCTACTAAACATCTTAAAAAGATCAAAATTACCAACATTTTGAGTCATAAACGTCTCAAAGACATCTGCTGAATGTCTTGTCGACATCCGAGAGGAAACGTCTTATAGATGTAAAAAATACGTCTTCCAGATGTAAACACACACGTCAAATAGACATCTGGGTGATGTCCTCATGCTATCAGGGCGATGTTGCTCCCAAAGCTGCTCAAACTACAAAATTCTTAACAAAAATGAATAACTAAGCTCAAAATTTGTCTTGTTTTCATTATTATTATTGTAACCAAGTAGACAAATATCTGATTATGAAATATGAAATAAATGTGTTACGTCAGATTGTAAATTGTGTATCACTGAGCCACTGAACATCCTGTGCTCGACAGCAATGCTTTTACATTTCATACACTGCTAAGAGACCAGCACAGAGAGACCGCACACACAAAGAGACCAGCACAGATAGATAACAGTAGAGAACCTCCAGTACATACATAGACATCAGGGGAAAGAGGGATCATACACACGTACAACATGTTTTCTGCTTACCATAGTACTCTATTCTGTGTCCTAACAAACCCAAGTGAGAAAAACAAGATCAGTAACATATATATGTTTTATTTACATTATGTTAATCCACGGTGTCACAGACAAAATGATTATTATGTGTTGTTGGATGTTAAGAGTTTAGAACTGAGCCATTCAGGACAGCAATAGACTCTCCCGAAGTATATTAAAGTAAACTTTGCCGTTTCGTGATAAACGTCATTTAGCCGAGTTCCGTTTCAGTGATAGCTAGCGCAAAAGGAGGTTAATTCAATAGAGTGCAAACATGAAAAATGTGAACGATACGTAATTACAGTCTAAAAAGCTTTTCACACAATATTGCATTTGGGAAAGGGAGAGATATGGTTGGTGTAAATACAACTGTGGCTTTTCAATAATGTCCGCAAACAGTTCCAATCTGATTAGCATACTGTTTTGTTATGGAAATACTACCCGTTAGCGAGGCCATTTACAGGCTAAGCTTTTAATTTCCTGTCAAGAGAGGGTTTTGTCAAAGACCTGCTTTCTTTCCTATCAAATCTTCGGCAAACTCATCTGATCTAAAGGACTGTAGGGGAGTTCAGTATCTTCAGTAATGGAGATTATCAACACTCATTTGATCAGGCTAATTATGAAACTCCTTTTAGGAGATAAAATCTAGCTTCATTAATTACACCAATTTACATGCTCTGAAATTAAATGTCATGTTCTCCACACAGATAACCATCTGGATATGGAAGACACTGACAGTATCGAGATGGCTTCATAAATCAATTCAACTCTGATTTAGCTCTGAGCTGCTTAAAGTGTTATATTTACACTGAGTGCAAACAGCCCATCTTGTTGGCAGAGGCTATTTACACTAACTCCGCCCACTGCTGCTCAGACCAAACTCAAGACAGCCGTGACTGATTTATTTGCCATCAATTTGTTTGGGGTCAACTGCTGATCAAATCAAGGAGGGCATATTTGAATATTTCATGATGGGCCAGAGACATTAAACTGGTTAATGGGTTAGACATTTAGTGGATAAAGAGATTGGGTAACTAAGTGTCTATTTGCGCTCCAATAGCCTGGTGGAAACACTCAATTTTATGACAAACTGCACCCCCATGTGTAGCTGTAGTAGCTCTGGGTGTAACGGCGGTATGTGTTGTCACGCTGGAGATTCGGGTTCGAATCCACTCATTGATATGTTTTTCCCATGTCTCAACTAATAATATTTCCAATAATACAACTTATAGTAATAGATAAAAGACATTCCTCACAGTGATTGGTCACAGTGAAGGTTGGGGATTTGAGAGATGGATTTGATCCAGATAAAATTAATCTTGGATTTACTGTAGTAATAATGTAATAACCATGTCTTTTAGTTTTTAACCATGGTTTTACTACAGTAACTATAGTATCGCCATGGTATTTTTCTAGTAAAATTATAGTAACCACAAAATTGAACATGGTTACTATTAACTACACTAACAACATGTTACCGTAGTAACACCATGGTTAATTTTGTGGTTACTATGATTTTACTAGAAAAATACCACGGTGATACTATGGTTACCGTAGTAAAACTATGGTTAATTTTGTGGTTACCATGATTTTACTAGAAAAATACCACGGCGATACTATGGTTGCCATAGTAATGCCATGGTTAATTTTGTGGTTACTATGATTTTACTAGAAAAATACCATGGCGATACTATGGTTACCATAGTAAAACCATGGTTAATTTTGTGTTTACTCTGATTTTACTAGAAAAATACCACGGCAATACTATGGTTACCGTAGTAAAGCCATGGTTAATTTTGTGGTTACCATGATTTTACTAGAAAAATACCACAGCGATACTATGGTTACCGTAGTAAAACCATAGTTAATTATGTTAAAAGTGATGTGATGTCACAATACTGTATGTTAGTATTTAAACAGGGATGCCACTGTGAATAGCATCTAACACTATGTTTTTTGTTGCTTTTTACACTGAAAATAACATCTGTCAAAAAAAAAAAAAAAAACAACAACTTAAAGCAATCGAATGAGGTTAGCTGATCTCTGTTATGACCAAGCTGGTTAGGCTGGTCTGTTTTGAAGGTTTTAGATGGGTTTTGGGCACTTGACAGCTGTTCAGGCTTTGAGACCAGCTGGATGACCAAAAAACAGCTAAAAACCAGCTTGGCCAGGCTGTGAGACCAGCTAGACCAGTTTAAACCAGCTTAGACCAGCAAACTGGTTTAAACAGTTTTGTTTCCAGCAAGGAGCACAAAAATGAGCATAAATTGCTGTTGAGATTTAAAACTGACAGAACAAACTCACCGATTTTGGGTGTGTATGACCCGGTAAGATCCACATGGCTGGTGTATTCGTGTTGATGATTATCTGTCAAAGGAAAAGAAGATAAACCAGATGTGGTTTAATGTATTTCCAGCTAAATCATCAACATGACAGAGTCTGGGCCATTTCAAAGTAAACGGATATATAAGACCCCCTGACACTGTCTCTAATCAGCGGACGCTTTTAGATGGCAATATGTCTTTGTTTACAACAGAACATCTGTACAAAACCCAATAGAGATATCCTTTGAGACTCGCCAATAACACGTATAGAAGTTTTAGAGAGAAGAGATTAAATAAACGGTAGAGCTATAATAACTGCTGCTTTAATCCTTCAAACAAATAAACACAAAGTAATAAAAACTGATATTACCCCATGAAAACCAATTTCTGCCTTCAGGAATTAAACAGTTTGATGTCAGGGCTACCGGGGTCATTCAATGACTGCAGGAAGACAACTAGATTTTTACATTATTTTGAAGAAAATGTGATCGGGGCTTCCCAAGGATGAGGGTAAGTAAATGATGACAGCATTTCCAGTTTCGAGTAAACTGTTCCTTTTAAAGAACGAACTCACTGATTGGAAATTGCAGTAAAACAAAGATTCATTTCTGTTGCAGTGATCAAACCTGTCTGACAGATTCAAAACGGGAAAGAAGAAAACATGTTTGTATGTTTGGTGTAATCAGACTGGAGCTTTCGACACATCACAGGGCTTGTTCAGTCTCTTCTGGTGTGGATTTGAGGGTGAAAGCGTAAGAGACAAGAGTACAGAGCGCTGTATGCTAATGGCTAAAAGCGCCGTAGCTCCACACAGCAGGACTGCTAGCTGCTGTCCCACTCAACTGGCCGGCTTTGATCAAGGGACCAATTATCCTGTCTACACTCCGCTACGTAAATTAACTTGTTTGGAGCTTTCAGAACAGAAACATCTTTCTCTGCTTCACACACACACTTTGCAGCCTGACTACAAAACTGAAACTTGTCGTTCGGGTCAGAAATGAAGTAACAATGAAAGTTTGAAGCAATTCGAAGAAATAAATACTTCTGGATGCAAGACAGGTCAACTTCGAAAAGCTTTAAGGAACACATGAAAAGTCTTCTACAGAGAACGTTTCCGAATGCCCTTAGACAAACAAAGACTCTTTAAAGTTTGGAGTTTGCGAGAATAATTGGGAGTGCTCAATCACCACGACAACAGTCGCTAACAAACAGTAGCAATCCCAACATGCAGTGGTGTTAACGGTGCTTGTTTTATTAGAATTTCAGTTCAGTTACTGGAAAACATGCATAACATTATTTCTGACTTCTACTTGGCCAGCTAGCATGGACGATTAGCCCCTGACACCATATGTACACCATTATGGGGGCAAAAAGCACCTTTCTCCATTGACAGCCATTCAAATGTAGCAGTTTATTCTTCCTGCAAGAAACATATGCATTGCAGATATGTAACTATACCACAGAATCTAGTCTCACAGAAACATATCAACTTTACTTTCATTTTTAAAATGATTTTTACACGGTTCGTTGTACATATCGCGGCAGTTTTCTGGTGAAATGGGCACTAGATTCTCTACAACACCAATTACTTCCATTCCCTTTCACATAAATCACGAGTAAATCGGCAGATTATCGGTTCATGAACACACTTTTCCTCACACAATGCTGTCTTGTGACATCTAAACACTTTTACTATAGCGCATAACTTGTAAGGTGAGGTTTGCATTACATTATCAACTACATTTACAAGCTTGTTCGAGTGTGATCAATCTCCGCGGTAGCTCATCTGACTGGACGTTGCACTTGCCCCGAAGAGCATATGCGAGTCGACGTGTGATCTGAATGAAATAAGGGTGAGCAAATTATGACAACATTTTCATTTTTGGCTGAACTATTCCTTTAAGTTGCATTTACGAAATGGGGCATTTTCTTAATTTACATATTTTGATGAAGTTCTCCAGCCCTGGTGTCAAAACGAAATGTCAAACAGACCTGCAAGCTCTGGAAGTTATTTCTTCCTCCTCCCTTTTCCTAAAAAGAGGTGTTTGCTGACAGAGGTTGCGACCCAGACCATCCTCCTGAAGTGCTAGTCAGTTACGCAACAGAGACGCAGATAGGGTCACATTCTCAAGGGTGTGAATTAATTATACGAATTATAATCAACTGTTTCAACGCCTGAAGAGTTTTACGTCTTAAGATTTTAAAATTGGCATCTGGAGGTTTTTATTGCGAATGCATTTGACAGAACAGCAAAGCTACTTTTGCAGCTTATGTATGTTAAGTGTGAAGCACACCTGGAATTTGTATACCTGTCAAATATTGTTTCTAACACCTTGAGCTGTATTTCGGGACACATACTTTGGCCATTTAAATGATGTCCGACATGCAGTAGGCCTTGAATGAACATCCGTGGAACAAAAGGAGATTTTAAGCATAAAGTCCAAGCAACATTTATTTATGCAATGAAAGCATACAGTAAGCAGAGGCTGTCAAGCTCCAAGCTCTGGTCATGTGATCCAAACATGGCCGCTCCCATCAGGAGACCCTCTCCATGCAGAATAAAACAGATATTATAAGGTTACAATTAATTTCTTTATACTGTAAGTAAAACATTTTTAAATGAGGAAATAAATGACTGAGTGCGCCTGTACTGCTCCTCACACACTTTTATGGAATACTTTAATGGTGTTTTTTGTTCTTTTATAAGCTTGACATACTGTAAGTTGTGTGGCTCTGAATATAGTCCAGTAAATGTATCAGTGCCCACAGAAAAATCCAGAGTTATTCAAATGACAGTGACAATATTCCCAAAGGCTGAACCGAAGCACTTTCCATCAAAACACACTCCAGTTGACCTGATTATCATGTGCGGCATTTCAGGGGAATATTTTCAACTCAACAATACACACAGCTGAATATATGGCTGACATTCTAACGTCGTTATTCAGATTTTTCTCTATATTTTTCGTGTCCCTACTTCGATGCAAGTTTATGCCATTTTTTTCAC
The DNA here is from genome assembly GCA_032164185.1 of Moxostoma hubbsi. Lineage (NCBI taxonomy): Eukaryota > Metazoa > Chordata > Actinopteri > Cypriniformes > Catostomidae > Moxostoma > Moxostoma hubbsi. The sequence goes on along the minus strand of JAVLUX010000024.1, from coordinate 38,141,679 downwards.
CCTGTTTTCCGCACAAATGTTGGGGACAGTTACACACTGAACATTGATTTTAGAGTTAATCCTAAAGTACACAGTACTTCCGTTAGACACGAACGCTAGGCGTATGAATACAGAACGTGTGACGGAAATTTCCCCATCAGCAGAGTGCTCGAGCAGTGATACTTTGACTGCGTGTATGTGCAATGCCCCTGGAATACTTTTCAGTAATTTGTGGGTCCACAAGGTGGCAACACTCACCGTTGAGCCATCGGTGTCACAAAGAAGCACTAGAAGAAGATGTAATTGCTGCTAAACTACAGGAAACAAAAGTGGAAGGCAATAGGAGATTCCTGCATTTGCATAACTCGAGTCTGAAGGAATATAAAGACATATTAATGCAGTAATCCAGTATCTCATTGTAGTCATAGCATGCATGCGTAAACTGCATGTGTATGCGCGTACAGTCAAATGAAGTATTCTTTAAAAGGCGAGCGTTCGACTCTTCGCAGACCCAAAGAGTTCACATCAAAACCAAAGTGTACTTTGGGCTTTAGTGTTAGGGGTTTGTTCGAATCATACCATAAGTATGAGCAACAGTAATAGTGACGCTTGCCTTAGCAACAGTTTGAGTATCTGCTTTCCGTTGCTTGAAGAATTGGAGTTAAACCGCAGAACTCACATCAAGGCCAGTTTCTAAATGTAAGTGGCCTACATTGAGTGATCTACAGGGGAACGCGCCATTTTACAGCTCTCAACTGGCAGTGGGGATCAAACTGCTCTGTCTCCCCCCACCGAACAGCCTTTCAGAAGAGCTCTAATTTCTGTCTGTAACAGATGGAGGAATCAACATTAATTTCCCACTTTAAAGTCACATGAAATTACAATGACCATGTTTACTATCTTAATACACATTCATGGTCACTTTGTGAGTGAATCATCGGTTCTCATTATTTCAAAGACAGAAAAGTTTGTCTTTGTAATCTTTCAACAGAATTTAAAAGTATTTTTCATCCAATCACTTCCAGGTGGATAAAATCCATTGTTGAATATCTTGTAAATGTGGCTCAGGTGGTAGAGCAGGTTGGCTGCCAATCACAGGGTTGGGGGTTTGATTCCCGGCCCACACAACTCCACATGCCGAAGTGTCCTTGGGCAAGACACTGAACCCCAAGTTGCTGCCAATGGCAGGATAGCACCTTGCATGGCAACTCTGCTGTCATTGGTGTGTGAATGGGTGAATGAGTCACAGTGTAAAGCACTTTGGTAACCACTAAGGTTAAAAAAGGCGCTATATAAATGCAGACCATTTACGATTTTACCAAATAAATTAATAACACTATTTTGATACCCAAACTGTAGAAAACTGAAGAAACAATAAACACTTGACATAAACATCAATATTTGTGAACAGTACATTAAGATACACATGTACATTATATACACTACATAACAACATCTATAACAGGGCTCTTCAACTGGAGGCCCACTGGCTAAATCTGGCCCATCAATCATTTGTATCTGGCCCTCCAATTGATAAAAAAAAAAAAAACAGTGACAATATCAAAGTAATTAAAGAAACAAATCAGTGAAGGAATACATGCAGCGTGACTAAGCTGGTACCCTGGCCTTATTCAACATTGGCAGGTCTTGGCACAATGGAGTTGGCATCCGGCTCTCACTGGCTTGCTTGTAGAGATAAGCACAGATTTAATTGATGTCTTCCTACATTTGAAAGAAGTAACATCATTCAAAACTGTCTTTATCTCTACACAGTAACTCCACTCGCTGGGGTGCGGCGTGAGATGACGTGACGAGGAATCCTGTAGGAACTTCACAAGAGAAAATTCAGCATAGTGTTGTCAAAAGTACCGGTCCTTCGGTACCAAGTCTGACTCACACATGACTGGCTTTCAAATGCTCACATGCTTATTTGACAATACTTATTTGTTCTGTTACACATTTTAAATTAAAATGCACAATTAAAGGTAGAGTAAGCGATTCCTGAGAAAGACTGTTGATATTTGAACTCAACAGCCAAAGAAACACACACCTCCCTTCGATGCTCCTTCAGAAGCTCCGCCCCCAAATCCATGAATCCTATCCAATTTGTTTATTTTCCCATTTACAGATCCAGGGCTGTGTACAAACACCAGATTTTTTTTTCCACATCAGTCTTAGTCTGAATGAGCTGAGTTATTTAAATGAACGTGTGAAGAAGTCTCCACATACGTTGAGAATCATTCCCGTTGTGTGAGAGATGACAAAGCAGAGCACTAATCCACTGTAAAGCACGCAGCACATGCAGACTATGTATTTATAGAATTAAATCACAGCATTAATGCTTTAACGATAATAGACCATGCAGCTGTCACGGAGTGGGGTGTTATAAGGAAGGACGCAAGCGCAGATGGCATCAATGAGCTTTTATTTAAAATAGAAAACAAAACATAACACAAACTTTGTCAAGGGAGAAAATAACTCAAACAAAACCAACTGAAATAAATACACGAATTACAGAACTGACAGGGAAGGGAACCAACCAATGAATGAAACAATCCAGCACAGGACAGCAAACACTTGGATCTAATAAAGGGAGAGAAATCAAACAGGTAAACGAGGGACAGGTGAAACCAATAAGCTAATAATGAGCAGACAAGGAGGTGGGCTGTGACGCAAGACTGAGGGGCACGTGGCAATACAGAACCTAAACAAAGCCATGCGCTCTCACAGGCACAACACCCGGGTGACACGAGAGCATATCGACAGAGATAACGTCAACATTCGCTCATGCCAAACGACAGACAAGATGGGACATTTGTGTGAGGGTTCGGCCACAAATAATCAGGTACCAAGACCGCAGCAGCCGAACCACAGCACAACATGACAACAGATCGCAACCCAGACACGCAGCACAAAGCGAGTGCAACACAAAGAGTGCTTGAGGTTGTGAGAGTCAAACACAAAACAATTGACATGCATGCCGCAAGAATGACATAAGAGCAAAGCACTCGTGCCAATTACCAACAAGACAAGAGAATGCATGACAGCGCTAAAAGGACGAGTCATACACTCTCACATGGACTAGACAAGACACTAACAAGAGTGTCAGAGCTCAGCCACAAAGACAACAAAACACAATCAACTATAAGTGGCTGAACTCTGACAGTAGTGAACTGTTTATCCATCAGAAGAAGTTAAGCTTTTGTCAAATGTCAAAATAAAAGCATGATTCAAAATAAAAGCTAGCCACCTGAAATTGAAAATTGAAATTGCAACAGAATATATAATAATACTGTAAAGTAAAATGTAAAATTCACTGTAGTAATTTTATTAATAATAATAATGACTTAAAACACTTAAGCAATGCATCCTTAATTGAGAGACACTTGAAGGAAACATGCATATCTTTTAATTAATTATTCTCATTGAAATGTAACTTTAAATAGGCTAAAGGAGTGTTCAATAGCACATTACCATACTAGCATGTTTTTGCTGTGGTATCAAAATTTTCAGTGACAACACTACAGTATTTCAGAAAATGTTTTGAGCAAAAACAAAATACACAACAGGAAATAAATATCACAAATCAGATTGTGTTAATATCTCAATTGTTTCTTCTAAGTGGTTAGCGAATTGAAACTTTTACGAGGATGTATACTCAAAATCACATAGTAATAATAATAATAGTTGTAGTAGTAATAATAATAATAATAACAATAATAGTAGCAGCAGCAGTAATTGTAACAACATTAATAATAGTAGTAGTAGTAGCAGCATTAATAGAAACAACAATAATAGTAGTAGTAGTAGTAGCAGTAATAACAACAACAACAATAATAGTAGTAGTAGTAGCAGTAACTGTAGTAACTACAATAATAATAGTAATAGTAGCAGTATCAGTAATTGTAATTGTATTAACAACAACAATAATAGTTGTAGTAGTAGCAGTAATTGTAGTAACTACAATAATAATAGTATTAGTAGCAGTATTTGTAACAACAACAATAGTAGTAGTAGTAGTAGTAACAATAATAATAATAACAATAATAATAGTAGTAGTAGTAATTTTAGTAAAAACAATAATAATAATAGTAGTAGTAGTAACAATAATAATAATAATAATAGTAGTAGCATAAATTATAAGAATAACAATAATAGTAGTACTAGCAGTAATTTTAATAACAACAATAATAATAGTAATATTAACTATAATAATAATAATAATAATAATAATAGTATTAACAATAATAATAATAATAATAATAATAATAATAGTAGTAATAACAACAACAACAACAACAATAACAATAATAATATCATCTCAGCTTCATGAGCTTTTAGATCAGTCAATAAAATGATTACAGATATACAGTACACAACTCTCTAGTTCTGGGAGCCGCTCCACTACTGCTCCCTGCCGCCGGCAGAACCCAATTTAAGCGGTTAAGCCTCTGTGCTCTGCTGTGTCTTCATCCACAAAAGATCCTGGGGCACTATGACAGGCACCTCCAAACCAAGCTCACTTGGTCTGGTTGTGACCTGACCGATGACCAAAATTATAGTTTTTTTGCCCTTTTAAGATTATAATCTGTGGCTGGAAACATGGTGTAAAGCAGATAGCTCCCCAGCAAGAGACACCACATCCAACTCAGATAGCACTCCGACACAGTCACGTTTAAATGAGAGAAGGGACCGCCGGCAGAGGCGGCAAAGGGAGGGGCTAGGCAAACCAAAAACCGAACCGGTAATGCCCATGCCAACAAGACGTGCCAATCGCTCCCACCAACAGCACTAGAACAGCCGCCAGATCAGACAGTAAATAAAATATATAAATTTTATAAAAGTTGATTTATAATGTTTTTGGAATGGGATTTTGTTAAGGAGGGGAGAGGGAAGGGGGACAGATTGTTCTGTAGTAATGTAAATATCAATACTACCACCACAACCACCACTAACAATAACTATAATAGCAATAACAATTATATGCAAAATTTACATATATAGAAAATAAATTATATAAAGTATAGCATATAGAACATATTAATATATATATATATATATATATATATATATATATATATATATATATATATATATATAAAACATCAATCTATAAATGATTGTAGAACAGTATATTAAATAATACTCAGGCATTATTTATCTGTTGTAGAAATAGTTTGTATTTATGTGCCATACTTAATTGAGGCATCAACTCACCAGCTGGTTTTAATCAATATTTAAGGGGTGAGAGCAGTGGGCTGAAGATTGTATTAAATTTGTATAATTGATTTTGAATTGCTGATATATGTTTCTCTTTAATGATATGATCCCTTAATAGATGTAGCCATTGTGTGATTGATATTTGTTTTTTATTTGTCCAATTGAGTAATATAGTTATCTTGGTAATAGCTAGAGATATGAGCAGAACCGTTGAATGTTCAAGAGGGGGTTTCATTTGAGATGTTTTGAATCTATCTGGTAGAAATGTGTCAACCGGTAAGACATTTTGAGAATGGAATATATCATGGTTATGCCACCATGTACAGTATTGCATTACAAACAATAATTACATTACATAACTTTCCATAAAAAAACATGTATATTGTGATATTTTTATCAACCTAAAATTTCAAAATAGACTTTAAATGACACAATTTTGTCACTAAAAGTTCAGTTTTTTGGAATAAATAAAATAAACAAATTCCTAAAAAAACAAAACAAGCATCACGTCATTGATGGAGAACTACCTACTGTATGTCTGTCAAAGAGCCTTTTTAAAAAGGTCATATATCAGTATCACACATCAATATCATATCTGATGTCACTCAGTACATGTATTCTATTGATCACTCATTGTATGTCACAGTAGATCATGATCCAAATGCACTTCATGACATCACTTGTTGTTTTTGCCTCGAGAGATGTTCACAGACAAGCTTATATCCTGTTTGTACTGATAACTGATTAAAAATAAATGAAGAAGCCAGAAAATCAAGTGTGAATGTTTGATGATGCTGTCACTTTGTTCTGTTCTCATCAAGAGAGTTTCGTTAACTTCAATGAACCTGAATGAACAGCCTCACAGAGCTAATTCACATCAGTTAGTCCAACTACCCATGTTTAAAGAGACTATCATCATTCAGTGGATCTCTGGAAAAGGGGAGTAATTCGGTTTGAGGAGCAACTGTTTTCGAAGACCTCACCGGATTTAACCTAGTTTGTCAAATGAACACCTTCAACCCAGGAGCTTTACCATAAAGGATCAAGTGGTGTCATTAAAGTCAAGACACCTAACAGTGACTCATCAAGTCTTTCAGATGAGAACAAGCTAGCGCCATTTTGGTGAAGCAAGAGTGTGCAAAATACAAATGAACGTTTTTTTTGGTTCACCTCTTACCAATTTGTGCCCATGTTTCCTGAATCTAGTTTTGCATGCTCAGATCTCTGCAGTCAAAGGCTTTTAAAAACCTCACACGTTCTTACATGGCCTGCTTCTTGTGTGGTCCTCCAGTAACAGATTCTCTTTAATAAGCCGCATTATCGGCCACCCGAGTCTGGAGTCTGGTTTTGGTGATTGATTTTGTGAGGCCTAATCAAGTGTCTGCACACTACCTCGTAGACACGGAGAAATGGAACCAATTAACTTGGACTTGGAAACGTTGAGAAATCCATGTGCGTGACTGGCAGAAGCATCCGAAAAGCGTCAACCTGCTTTTATTATGAGGCGTTTGATTTATGTGTTGCTATGAGGCTCCCCAGAGTGCACATGGTTAGCCCCGTCCTCTCAAACTCCTGCATTGATAGAGTGGGGTAGCTAGCCGAGGAGTTATACGCCACTATTGATTAGCTGCCTGTATTAGCGGAGCCGCCCATAGAGATGAGAGACTCTTAGCGAAATAAACAGCCACTCTAGCGCAGGTAATAAAACACATTAATTAAAGGCTGGTGGCAGCAGCGGAGGACTTTTGTCTGAGAAAGCACCACTACACCACCTTTATTAGCATACTGAGGGAAATAATTGGCACCTAGCGCTGTGCTGGGATGCTAGTATAGCACGGAGCGCAGCGTGATGGAGTGGCTCCCAGCAGCAAGGGTCACTATGGCTTGACATATTAGGGTTTATAAGAACCACAATGACTGTGGTTTTATAGCATCTATGGCACTTCAGATGAGTGTTTGGCCATATAAAAACAAATGAGAATTTGCTTTATGCTAACGCTTATGCTAATAATGACAGCTGTCAAGTGGTTTGTGGACAACAGATGTGTGAAAATCAGGGTGTATGCTTGAGCTTGTGTGTAGACGAGCAATATTTTGTCCTTCATGATTGCAATCAGATGCTAAAAGCTAAATAAGCCACCAGCAACAAGGCTCAGATAAACAAACACACAGTTTGTTTATTTATGCAGTTGTTACACTTTACAGAAAGTGGTTTGATGTTGGAATTGACCAATTAATGTCATATTAGTTATGCTAATACAGCAATCATTTTAAATAATTACCAATGACCATAAAACGGATGTTCCCCTTCTGTCACTCACTCGACGCTGTGTCGAATGAAGTGACACAAGGGGTCTTCTTGGGACGCCAAATGTACCTCTGAACCTGAGAAAAGGCCAGTGTCGAGTTGGCAGACAGAATTTGCATGCCCCGCCCCGGACATATGGGTATAAAGGGAAGCGGGGCAGCGAGTGCCAATTTTTCTGGGTTAGGGTAAGAGCTAAGACTTTCCAAGATCCCAAAGGCCACAATCAAAAGTCAGAGACCTCAATATGAACTCATCAAATGCATCCAAGACTAAATTATCAGCACTATGCAATCTACATTAATTATATTAATGTGCAAAAATGAATCATATCACATTATTAATTTACTTATACACAACTCAGAGTTGTTCCTCTGTGCCAACATTTGTATTTTTGAAGTTTATGGATAATTCTACAAAGGATATTTAGGAGAAATATCTGAAACAAAGTTGAAATGAACAGAGCCTCCATTAAGTCTACAGAGCAAAGAAAGAAAATCTAGGCAATAACATTGTCCACTGGGAAATCAAAAATGGATGTTTGGATGAAAGTGTTTTTGAACAGATGAAAGCTTCTTTGTGCCAATAAATAAACAAAAAAGCCCAAGATCAAGTTTGAGCAAACTTACATTGATTTCACAGTGACCATCGGACAATTTCACCAAGTTCAGCTGAAACAACCCCAATGAATGGCTCCAAAACAAGACGGATGAAAAGTCCCTTGCACTTAAAGGGCATTAGAGAGATATTCTCATGAATCAGATTGAGAGGAGGGTTATAAGAGAGGAAGAGAGTGCTGTGTTGCATGTCATTCAGAAAACAAAGCATGACTCTATTAACTGCACGAAGAGGCGGCACTAGGGAGTGGCTAGCGTGTGCTTCAGTCTCCCCAAGAAAGTCTGTAGCACCCCCGTAGCACCCCCAGAAAATGTTTGTAACAGTCAGCAGATTATTCTCTGTATCAAGATTGTGTGAAGAAAATTTTACTTGAGCAATCAAGTCGTCTGTCCTGTATTTCTGTCGCCTGTTGAGAATCTGAACTAGTGATGCCCGATTTACATTTATGCATTTGGCAGACGCTTTTATACAAAGCGGCTTACAGAGCACTTATTACAGGGACAATCCCCCCGGAGCAACCTGGAGTTAAGTGCATTGCTCAAGGACACAATGGTGGTGTCTGTGGGGATCAAACCAGCAACCTTCTGATTAACAGTTATGTGCTTTAGCCCACTACACCCACTAGACAACCACCACTCGATTTTTACTAATTATTTAGTCATTTGTGTTGATTCCCTCAAAGCATAAGTCAAACAGTTTAGCAAAATGGTCAGAATCATTCAGACAGCTCACGCACTTTATCGTTTGGGCCATTTCTCACTCCGTAAAAACAGAAATGAAACAAACGGAACAGAAAACAATCAAGTGGAATATTTACTGTCATGAGCCACAGAGAAGACGAGGAGGTAAATTTAAAGGTGCAATATGGAATATTTTTTCTGTACTAAAGCATAAAATTATCATAATATGTTTCAGAGATTTAGGAAACATGCTAAGTTGAAATAATGGCTTCCCCGAAAACAGTGCTACAGCCAGAATATTCTACTTTGAAATGTCCATTCTGGGACGGAATTTCTGTTTGTGTTTTGACCTGTGTGATCCCGCCCACTGCCCATTCCCCAATAGTATTTCAACACCCCGGGTTGCCAGATTTGAAACAAGTTAGCGGGCAAACACGGCAGCCATGTTAGCCAACAATGCATCTCGCTAACATTGACAGAGTTCTAAAAAATCCACATGAGCTGGTTTATAATTGGCAAACAATAAAAACATTGCAAACGTATGCATTAGCTGATCAACTTACAGTGTAAGGCTCGTCGCTTGCCATTGTCAGTTTGCTCGTTCCTGTTGCGTGGCCACAACCTGGCAACACGTGTGAGCTTCGAGTCTAGGGAGGAGAGGGCGGGGGAGACAACTCTCTCCAATATTTTTAAATTAGACTGCAGTACCCATTTTAAACACTTTATATCAATGTTACATATTGCTCCTTTAACTATTGAAACTTTATTAAGCGCACTCACTCCAACTGCATGTCCCACAGTAACTCTCTCTCAGTAATGGTGGAGCAGCCCCGTAACCTAGCAACCCCAGACCCTGCTTTGTATCAACCAGAACACTTCTACCAAGGGAAGCCTTCAAAGTTAGCAAAAAAAAGTCTTACGCAGGAGTCCAATAGACATTCTTATGGCAGTTCACTAGCGAGGAGACAAGACACAAGAATAATAAACCGCTTTTGTGAGGAAAGTGCATAACTTGATGAATTGGCCACCTGTCCACTAATCTACAATCCTGTTGGAGTGAACAATGGATTCATTACATTAATTGCTACAACATATATTCTTGCGAAAACTTAAAAATGCTGCTCCTAAAGTCACCAGAATTAAATGCTTTAGTGCCGTTTTTGCAAAAAGTTCTCCCAGGGGAGCATGTCCCCAGACCCCCAGTAAGGGTACACTGTGTACACGTGTGCTTCAGACAGTACTGTACAAAGCTGAATACACCCTTGAAAGTGGTGGTGGTGTAGTGGGCTATAGCACATAACTGTTAATCAGAAGGTTGCTGGTTTGATTCCCACAGCCACCACCGTTGTGTCCTTGAGTAAGACACTTAACTCCAGGTTGCTCTGGGGGGATTGTCCCTGTAATAAGTGCACTGTAAGTCACTTTGGATAAAAGCGTCTGCCAAATGCATAAATGTAAATGTAAATGTTTTACTGAGGCTGCAGTGTAGAGATTGCGCTTCTGTTGTCACCACGTGCAAATTGATATTAATAAAATTGCTTGGTCATGACAGGTTTAGCACATATTTAGTAACCAAAGCCCCATCAATGATTTATTTTTCTTATTTCTTTTCTTACAGATCAAACTTATAGTTTTCCCATAAATGTTGAACTGTTGATATGCCTAAAATCCCTTAGACCCCTTAAATGTCCTTACTGCTTTCAAGCTACAGCCACCGGACTTCGCACAGACCTCCAGTCTCTCTATATGTCTTAACAACCAATACAAACACCCCAACAACTGCCTAAAAACACCCTTTGACCATTCTGAATACCTTTTCAAATTCACATTATCCTAGCTACCACCCAGAACTCTTAGCAACCTGCCTTTATAGTCTAACTTTTGTATGTGTAATTCGCTTTGTAGGGGTCAATGACGTGAAAGTTATTTATTTCATCCAGATCTAATGAGTAAAATATACATCAAAATGCAATTCACACAAAACAATTACTCTAATAGGCCTCTACTATAATGAAGCGTTTTTGATCATTTTTCTGGTAATTAGTCAAAAGTGTCTAAGTGGTATAACTATCTAGACACAAAATATTTATTATTATTTCTTAAAAAATAAGCAGTGAAATATTATCACAACCTTATTATTCAACCACCCATCGATTGAAAGAATTGCCAACATAGTCTCATAAAACGAACGTTATCTACGCCGGACGCGCGAGTCACGCCAAAAGCGCTAGAACCCATTATAATCATTGATGTTGTCTACATTGGAAGTGTTTGCGGCGGCGCATCGTGCGAACAGTAAATGGGTATTTTACTTTGTGCTGCCAACAACACACGTTTAGAATGTGCGTCAACGCATCAAACCAATGCATCAGTTGTGTGTTCTACATTTCTCTGCAGTTTCATGGTGAAATGAACTCTAGAGGCACTACAACTACTGTGCATTTTATTCACTTTCACACAAATCGCAACTACAATGGTCGATTATGACTTTATAAACATTACTTTCACCATGATATGATAGCGAAACACGTTTACTATAATACATCATTTGAAAAACACCTGATAGATTGTTGGAACTTGAACACAGAGACCGAAGCTCGAGCCCAGCCAAGGACGCTCAAAACGAAAGTGAAAAGATTGTTCCACAGAAGCAACACAAACACAATGTGTTTTTCATTTCGTATTGGCATTTTAAATCCCTGTCGGTTAGGCTTAGATATTGGTTAAGGGTAAGGGTTTTGTTTACCTCTCATTTACTACGAGGGCACTATTGGTTAGGTTTAGGCTAAAGGTTTAGGTTAGGGAGGCACGTTTTACTCATTAAAACATCCATCAAATATTCACCTTAAAACCTCATCTGATTACGACATCATTTCACTCGCTTCTGGCGCCCCTCGCTGGACATCTCACTGGGAAACTGCAGCCAAATGTGCAATACGGCACATCATTTTGGTTTGCAAAAACGTAAATTTGAATGAGATCAGACTGGTTTTTGCTAATGTACCTTTAAGACTTTTATATGCAAATGACCTTGTATATTATCATTGGCTAACCTCTGCGTAATTAGCATAGGACAGGTCTAGTTGCTAAATACTGAAAATGTGTTGATATGTAAATGTCAGCGATCGCATGTTAATGAGCTCATAGTTGTGCTGTAGTAATAGTAACGATGTATTTTAAGTCGCTTTCGCAGTTTAATTTCAATTAATGTTCTGGATTGACTGGAAAGAAAGTTTCAAGTTCTGGAAATGTGTTATTTCTACATGTTACATCAAACTCTTAGAAATAAATAGAGAAAGAAAAATCCTGTTGACATGACCCTTTTAAAGATCTTTTGAAAAACACAAACTCAAGAGCTGTCCCTGTTTGTCTAACATCTGATGAATCTGATAAACGCTCCCTCTGTGTGATATAATTTGCACTACTGAGATTCGTTTGACCGTATCTCCAGGAGTCAAACACCTTTAGAGCCCACAGCACGACACTGTCTGAATGTCATGGTATAATATGGCGTTCGCAGTGCGGAGATCAAACCAGCGTGCTGGAGATACCACAACGCACTTGCCCGGAAAAGTTACATCTCATATGAGCAGCTCTCTAAAATGCATGATTCCCGATAAAGCCTGGTATTTCAGGACGCTGTATGGTGCATGGTAATATATGTTATCTGTGGGCTTCAGAAACCAACAGCTCTGCTGTAAGGCCAAGTTTCTCTGTCTATATGAAAGAGCCATTTTAATGCAAAAGGACAGCAAAACACTGACAAGGGTTTATCTTTTATCATTTACAAATCAGACTCTGTACTAAAGCAGATGAGTCAGCCTGAACTAAAGAAAATCACAAATCATATCTTCATCTATCTATTGAATATCTTTAATATCTCAAGTGTTTCTCTTAGTCTGCAAGGAGACAGAGATCAAGCCTTTGCCTAAAGAACTTTAAAACACTGTGTTTGCCAAGGCGAGCGTCACTATTGCTTATAGGGCTACTGATCTGAACCCCTTAATCTTAAAGGGCACCTATTATGACCCTTTTCACAAGATGTCATTTAAATTTTTGGTGTCCCAAGAATGTCTGTGAAGTTTCAGCTCAAAACACCCTACAGATCATTTATTATACCATGTTGAAGGTGCCAATTTTTGAGCTGGAATACAAACGAGCTGTTTTTGTGTGTGTATGTCTTTAAATGCAAATGAGCTGGTGCTCCCCGCCCCATATCCAGAATAGGGCGGAGTTTTGACATCTCTGCTTCGCATAACTAGACATAGATCATAAGCAATATGACTGACAGTGAACATAGAGGTGTTCAGCCTGAAATGTTTGAACCGGAGCCAGACACTGATGAGGGAGAGACTAACAACTAACAACTTTCAGAATGAACCAGGAAGTTTCCGAATGGTTATTTGATAAATGTATTTATTTGTTGTAGAGTTTTTTGCAACGATGCATGAGCAACACACACAAATACTGTTACAACGTTCGCTATGCTCAGGGCTTGACTGGGAAAAGAAATCGGGGGTTTGGGTTCGGTGGCGGGTATTATGATAATGATTCGCAAAATTGTAATTTGTAGGAATTCCAAGTGTTTGAATACATTAGCTAAGTAAAGAAATTTAATTTTAAGAAAAAAATAAGTTTTGGACCATTTTCCATTGTGGAAAAGAGTTGCCATATGGCAACATTTTTCTTTTTTATATATATATTTTTTTTCCAGAACTATCTAAAGAAATTATGAAAATCAATGGCAAACTAAATATTAACCCTTTAGAACCAGGGCTGCCAAAAAAAGTAACGCAATTAATAATGACCCGACTGTAATAAGGACTATAATTCAGTCCAGTAGCACCTGTTGTCAGCAGGGGGCAGTAAGCGAAACTCCAGCTGTATTGGCAATGTGCAGCTGTACAAGGAACAAACCAACTGCAATATACTGTTTGCCACTAATGACAATTCATTTGATTAATTCATTGGCATGTCATGTAACTAACTAGATTAAAATATATATATATATATATATATATATATATATATATATATATATATATATATATATATATATATATATATATATACTGTATACAAAATAAAAAATAAAAACATCAAGTCAGACACTGCCGTTTTGTTCACCCGCTGGCCAGTCTGCCCCTGATCGGCCCAAAATTGCATCGGCCTACTGGGAAAATGCCCAGTATGCCAGATTGTGATGTCACTTTGTACAGAATCTGCGAATGGCTTGTTCTGAGACAGTGCTTATGATTAATGGGGATTTAAAAAAAAGGACAGGGTTGATTTCTGTCATTGTAGGGTGCTGCCAACACAACACAACACAACTCAAACACCACATAAAAGTGAATTTTGCGTAATAGGTACCCTTTAAGTATTAAACTCTGACGAGCAACTCATCCTGCACCATTTGTGTTATTGAGAGCCTGATTTAGCGAATAATAATAATAAAATAATATTAATTAAAAACGTGGCAACATTTTTGCAACATGACATTACGTGGCTCCTTACAAGTTTAGCGGCAGTTCTGAGATGAATTATCCACTGTATGGCGCTAAAAGCGAGTTCAATTTTCTCCCAAACAAACAAGGTTTTTAAGGTTAATTGCCTAGATTTAAATAAACAAATCCAATCCATACCCTAAACCTAAACCTAACCGATAGTGTCAGAAAAAGCAAACGTGAGATCAAAAACACAATTGCACAATTGCATTTTGTGGTGCTTCTGTGACACTTTCGGGTCACGTTTCGACTCGTGTGCTCTTCAGGACATGAACCCCGGTCCTTCATATCACAAGTGCACCGCTCAAACAGTTGAGCTACCAGACAGACTGATCACACACAAACAAGCTTGCTAATGTAGTTTATGTAATGCAAATACAAACTTTTGACTTGGACCTGTAACCATTTCAGTGTCCACAGGCAAGCACTTGATTTAGACACGTTTATAAAAATCAACCATGGCGGCATGTTTTTAAAATAGCATTCGCTGTTATATGTGTAACTACGGCTGGATAATTCACAATGTTTTCATGCTCAACCATAATGCACACTGTTAAAAGCAAAACACCTGAGTGAAATGACCATGCTGCTCCTGAAGTCATCTCCACACTGATCAGACATGAGTGGAGCTGTACGATGAAAGCACAGGCTGTCGAAAACACGGCTGTAAAAAGGCCTGCGGGTTCTGAATTAGTATTATGGGTTGCCGTGGTCCTGAAGGCAGATTAGAGCCCAAAAGCAAGCCCTAATGCTCAGAATACACTGGGAAAAACATGCGCCACGCTGCAGAAACACTCATTATCAGTTGCGCTATTAGTGTATTAGTTTGAAGAATATCTCTATTCACTGTGCCAGCAGTGACGTCTATGGGGGTAGTCCATAGTCTAAAATAAACATTGCTATAGCAACTCACAATGAAGAAACATTATGTACCTTGAAAAGAGTACCAAAAAGAAAAAGAAATGGTAGCATTCATGAACACAATTACACAGTGCAGCTCTCAAGCTCTAGCATAATTGTCAAAGACACAAAACTGGGGTACGTCGTAAAACACAGGCAAAGCCAGACTTCTGTCTATTTGGTTCGTTTTGCAGCTTATTCTGGCGACAAACGGCCTCTTTAGCTCTTTTGTATGGTGTAGCCATATGGCAACCACTTATTTTCTTTCACTTTTTCTCAGCTTTCAGATAAACTGCAACATAATGCATTGTGGGTCTTTAAAGTAACCATTCGTTTATAAGCCACATGACCTTTGATTGCCACTCCAAGAATGTTTCGGTATGTTTCTTCTACATTATTTTTTGGGTGCATATTTAATAAGTTAATAAGATGTTGTTGTTATCTGATCAACTTTATCAAACATAGCTTCACAGAAATGTGACATTTTTTGCATTGTAATGTACCACAATGAAAAAATAAATGCTACCATATGCAGGGCTGGACTGGTAATTGCGGACATTTTCCCGGTGGGCCGACACTCTTTCGGGCGGACTGGCCATTGGGAGAACCGAGTGGGCCAGTGGGTCGTCCGTGAAACATGCCAAATGGACCGCAGAATGGGACAGCAAACCCCCCCCCCCCCCCCCCCCCCCCCCTCCCAACAACTTGCGATCAACATCACCCCCCCCCCGTCAACAAGTTTTGGGCCAGTTGCCACGTAAAATCCTGGGCCGATTTCTCTTCCCAGTCCAGCCCTGACTATATGGCAACTTGGTACCACAATCGAATTATACTAATGCATTTTCTCATTGGGAATTTTTTTTTCTAGATTGAGGAATCAATTCTATTCTTTCATTTATCTATGTATTTACTTATTTTAATGTGTTCACCATAATATAACAGCATTTATGGATAAACAACACATTCCCGATTTTAATTTCTCCTTTCAGAAATAAATGGACACAACAATGTTTATGGAAAGGGCAAGAAGTGGGCACAGCTTGCTCTTCCAATGGACGACAGTGAGGAGGAACAAGGCTTTGATGACAGGGAAGTTAACCAATAATATTAAAGAGCACCTGATATGATAATGATGCGCAAAATTGTAATTTTCAGGAATTCCAAGTGTATGAATACATTAGCTAAGTAAAGAAATTTCATTTTAAGAAAAAAAAACGTTGGACCAATTTCCATTGTGGAAAAGAGTTGCCATATGGCAACATCTCTCTTTTGTTAATCCATTTTGTTTTCCAGAACTGTCTAAAGAAATTAAGAAAATCAACGGCAAACTAAATATATTAACCCTTTAGAACCAGAGCTGCTGAAAAAGTAACACAATTAATAATGACCAGACCGTAATAAGGAATATAATTCAGTCCAGTAGCACCTGTTGTCAGCAGGGGGCAGTAAGCAAAACTCCAGCTGTATAGGCAATGTGCAGCTGTACAAGGAACAAACCAACTGCAATATACAGTATGCCACTAATGGCAATTCATTTGATTAATTCATTAATCATGTCTAGATTAATGCATGTCATGTAATTAACTAGATAAAAAAAAAATAATTGACTGACAGCCCTAGTATAAATACTTCAATTAAATAAAGAATATTTATATAGAAATTCATCATTTAAAATGTAGTTCAGAATTTTGTTTTTCAAATATTTTCACATATTTTTCCGCCCAAGCCTTTATTTAAATTTTTCTTATTAGAGCGATTTTATGTCAAATGTGAAATATGTATTTAACTATTAGAACATCATGCACACCATTCAGGTATAGGGCTGTGTAAACCTGAAATCTGTGAAACTACTGTATAATAGATGATTCTCTAAGGTAAAACCAGGGTTTATTCTAATCCTGGGTTCACACCATTCACATTTTACCCCCAATAAGTAATTCATCATGTGTAGTCAGGTTACGAGATGCTATGCATATGGTTGACCCTGGGTAAATGTTCTTATTTACATATTAATGAGGTTAATAACATTGATTGTACAAGTACTGTATGCATCAAGCATGCAACTCATTTCAAATAACTGATTGTACATTTTTGTTTCCTGATGGATTGATGTAAATCGGAAATTGTGTAATGAAAGGGGTGTAGATTCGTCTTGAACATTGGGTGGGGGGGGGGGGGGGGGGGGGGTTGCAGCGTGAAGAATTTATCCATTGATTGTTGTATGAATAATAGAGGGGATTGTACATCCTTGTTTTGATTATTCAGGTTGTTACACCCCTGCCACCCCCCCACCTCCCTGGAATCTACACCCCTGGTATAATGCCGGGGTGGAGCTTGCAATATCAGGGACACGCTTTCTGTGCCAAATGCATCATATGGTATGTAAAAGGATCTTAGTCCAAACAATTTAGCATTTAAAAAATGCCTGCCTGAGATGACTGAATGCACTCGCCTCGAGAGAACATTATTGTAGCTAAATTAAGTGTCAAGTTCGAGAGGGGGGAAAAAAAGAAGAGAAAAACAGAAAAGAGATCTTATTGAAATCACATCAGTGTAATGGATATGACAACCACTCAACCAGACGAGCTCCATTGCATCATGCTGGAATTATCAATGTTGTTTGTTTATATTTTGATTGATTTGTTTGTTTGTTTGTTTGTTTGTTTGTTTGGGGGTTTTATGCAGAGTTCTATTGAAAAGGATCACGTAGAATCTTCATTAGAGTTATTTGAGCATGTGAATCGCTGACAGATGCGCCATTATGTTGCCATCAGCTAAATGTCTTCTGTGAGTTATTAGCGCATTAGCAATGATCTTTAAAAGAGTGTCATCTGCCACTGTGACACCAAATAGGAATTTGTGGGAAGGGGACAACATCCTAATAGTTATTTCTGCAACTATTTAGCGGTTTGTTCTGTTTCTGAATGGTACTCTATCTATCTCTGTTATGAGTGGATGTGAAATATAGACCTCAATCCAATCAGCTAAATCCCATTTATACTGCATACAAAGTCGGATGAGTGATAATCCTTCTTGATATCTCTCACTTCCAACCTTAAGAGATGTTCAAATGTCTGACACTTGTAAAATGATGTATAAACAAACAAGATAGCAAATAGCATTAAGTGGACATCCTCCTGGATGCTGTCATGTGCCATTGCTTCTTATTCCAATCTGGTTCCACTTTAAAATAAATAAATAAATACCGGAACCGAGAGATCGAGAGACTTCCTGTTTCGTTTGTGAATCTTGAACATGCATTGTTCTGCCAATGTATACGAACAATGTGCTAAAATACCTAAAGCAGCGTGAAAACATACAGCACAGCCAGTACAGCCTGATTCCTGAACTAATTCATCCTAAGAGCCAGTTTTCTTTGAATCAGCAGTGCAAAACATTCTCCACGACCAGTGATAAATGAGCAGGTGTGTCTGATTGCACGTGTTTAAGATGGCAGAACGGCATGCGCATATTGCATAAGTCTAACCACATTTGTCACTATTACCAAGTAACTCGTGACTCTAATAAGATGAATGTTCTTCTATGGCTGGAAGTGTGTGAGTTTAGGGGCTTCTGAAAGGAATATGCTGGGATCAATACAAGCTACTGTCAGTTCAATCGACAGCATTAGTGGCATAATATTGATTAACACAAAAATAATTTTGACTTAATAATATACCAAAAGGAAGATTTTATTGCAATTTTTCCCAAGTTTTCCCTATTTTGCTTACTGATGTTTCCTTAAAATAAAAGTGATGAATTTGATCCCTGTATTGCATCAATTTGAGTCGTACCTTTCCGTTCGAACCAAATCGTACGATGTCTTATAATTTGGCCATCTCGTAAGAATTATTACGAGGTTTCATGAGGTTATGTTGATTTGACAAAGTTTGTGAGGTTCCTGCCATTGAATCTTTGCAGGAAATTCAAGGGTGTTGTTTGAGATACTAAATGTGCGGTCATGTTTACTTTTGCACGGCGAAATTACGCGGGCGAAGAAGCGTGCACGGAGTGTGTGTGAAACCAGCAAAAAAAACGAATTGCAGAGCAACCTCTTTTTAATGCTCAGTGATGGGCAGTAGCTTCACTACAAACGTCAAAGCTATTGGCTTAATGACATAGCTGAGTAGGGAGGCGGTAGCTTCGCTAGTTTTTAAAACAAGTATCTTTTCGGTAGCAAAGCTATGTTTTTGATTATGTAGCTTTGACATCATGCGTGCACCCGGTATTAATTATTGGCAGTTTTTGATTGATTCTGAATAAATCGCTCATTTGAGTCATTTCTTTACAGAAGATGTGCTTTTCCGTCATTAACTTGCATCATCACAAATGCACAACGTGGGCCGCTTTCTATGTTTTTTTTTTGTCATGATGCACACCGGATTGAACGAAACTTGCGCCTCTGTGCGTCGCGTGCCGTAATTCAGCAGTTGTGCACATCAAAGAGAAGGCGACTACATCAGATGCTCACAAACTGTCTTTTTTGAGGACACAGCTGGTTGCACGCTCACTCATGCACGTATATAAAAGGCACCTCACCTCTTCTGTGTCCCACAATGTTCCCCTTTCATTCATGGTGAATGTGTGAGCAGGGACTACTAACAAAATGTTTTTCATTTTGCTTTGTTCTGAGCAAAAAACAGTGTTTTTCATTCCGGTTCGGAAGTTCCGCAGCTACGTTTTCAGATGATAACAAGTTAGAACAAAATAAAAGAACGATTAAAGAAATAATTCACCCAAGAATGTAAATTCTCTCATCATTTTCTCCCCCTCATGCCATCCCAGATGTGTATGACTTTCTGTTTTCTTCAGAATAGAAATGAAGATTGGTAAAAGAGTGTTTGAGCTCTGTAGGTCCATACAATGCAAGTGAATGGTGACCAGAACTCAAATGGTCCAAAAATAAATTAAGGCAGCATAAAAGTAATCCAAACTCCAGAGGTTTAATCCATGTCTTCAGAAGCGATGTGATAGGTGTGGGTGAGAAACATATCAAAGTTTAAGTAATTTTCTACTATAAATCTCCACTTTCACTTTTACATTTTCTGATTTTGGAAATTCGCACTCTTCTCGCATATCACCACCTACTGGACTGGGCTGCTCAAAGGTGAAGATTTAAATAAAAAAGGACTTAAATATTGATCTGTTTCTCACCTACACCTTCCGTAGCACTTCAGATGACATGGATTAAAACACTGGAGTTTTTATGTGATTTTTGACGATTCAAAGGTCTGGTCACCATTCACTTGCATTGTATGGACCTACAGAGCTGAAATATTCTTCAAAAATCATTGTTTGTGTTCAGCAGAAGAAAGAAAGTCATACACATCTAGGATGGCATGAGGGTGAGTAAATAATGGGAGAATTTGCATTTTTGGGCGAACTGTCCCTTTAATAGTATTCTTTTTAAAATGACAGTACTCCGGGCTAAGGTTGGGTAAAATTTCAATTGCAGTGTTGCCTGATCTTGCAAGAGAAACAGGCAATGTGGTCTGGAAAAAGAAGCCGAAAAAAGGTCTTCACTCACAGGATGCAACATCCACAACGGGCAATTAGGCAACAGAATATGTGATGCAGCAGTTTCCTTCAGGATCAATGCACATGATCAATGTGTAATTCCAACAAAATGTACAGTGATAAACCCTTTGGCTTCATGCAAATAATATTTGGAACGTAATTAACCAGTTATAACTGGTTACCAGCATGTAAAAAATCACATGACCATTTTTTCATGCAAACCATGCTCTGTTTCGGACTAAACTGCCAATGTAAAAGCCCTCTGAAATGTCACCGTGACTGCTCTATGTGTGTGTGTGTGTGTGAGTGTGTGTGTGTGTGTGTGTGTGTGGTGTGTTTGGCCGTAAAATAGGTGCTCATCAGAACTGATCTGGCCTTGGGCAGAAACGGCCCCTGTAGGGAGCTGATTTCCACCCGCAGTCCTGAGCACGGCACTCAGCACCCACTGTGAAATTAATTGAGTTCATGGTCTGTGGGACATCAGTGTCCGCTCTGAGAGCCTTGTGTACTGCGTGTGTAAATGTGTGTGTGAGCAGGAACGGTTGGGTTCATTGAAACCAGGTCATTCTGGTCGTGTTTGAAAACTCAGCGGTGCAACACCTGTACAGTTTTAAAGAGTGTTACGCAAGTACGCAAATGCAGTCAATAATGCTTTGCCAATGATCTGCGAGCTAGCAGCCTTGTTGTAGGGGAGACTTGGGCAATTGTCACACATAGACGATATCATGAGGGCGTAGAGATTTAGAGTAGGCTGAACATTAGCCTCAATCCCCTTTCACTTGAATTCATATTTTTGCAAGAACTATCCTTTAAGGGACACAAAACAGCTCATGTCAGATTCATACAGTGCTGTGAGTCTGACCCCCCACCTTTTCCTCTCCAGAAACATTCGTTACATCATTTCCTCTTGTCTGCTTCATCACTCATTCTCTCTCGCTGATGCAGTAGATCAATCACAGGACTGATCCTTATTCCACTCAAACAGAGCGGGAGAGCTGCAAAATAGCCAAGCTCATTTCTGGTGACCTGAAAAAGAAATGACATGGAATGGACGGAGATAGCCAATGTCACACACGCTTATGACTAACTCCACTGTGAGAAAAGAGAGATGGAATGGGCTCTGGGAGAAGATACGCGTCCGGAATTTCACGCAGAGAAGGGGATGTGCTTCACTGCTCTAAGAACTTCAACACAAATGGAAACCCCACAGACACAATCTGCGCTGACCCAAATACTGAGTGTTCAACGCAAGCATGCGTACTTATAAATACACATAGGATAGAAATAATCAAAAATGTGTTCTTGATGTCTCAACTGTTTCTCCTAGACAGCAATGAGATTAAAAGAGACAAATTTCCATTCATGTTTCCCAATGGCGAATTGGTTTGGAATGGATTGACAGATTGATAGCTCTTTCTCGATTCTGAGGGTGGTGGTGCATGGCCGTTCTTAGTTGGTGGAGCGATTTGTCTGGTTAATTCTGGTCATAGCTGGTAAAAAGTTATGCGGCCCCGTGCGGTTGGTGTCCAACTTCTTAGAGGGACAAGTGGTGTTCAGCCACGTGAGATGGAGCAATAACAGTTCTGTGATGCCCTTAGATGTCCGGGGCTGCACGCGTGCCACAATGGGTGGATCAGCGTGTGCCTACCCTGGGCCGAGAGGTGCGGGTAACCCACTGAAGCCCACTCGTGATTGGGACTGGGGATTGCAACAATTTCCATCAGTAAGTGCGGGTCATAAGCTTGCGTTGATTAAGTCCCTGCCCCTTGTACACCGCCTGTCGCTACTACCGATTGGATGGTTTAGCGAGGTCCTCGGATCGGTCCCGTCAGGGCTCCTTGCCGGCCTTGGCGGAGCGCCGAGAAGACGATAAAACTTGACTATCTAGAGGACGTAGATATCTTATAATCCTTTAAAAACCCGTCCTACTGTGAGCTTCGAGGTTGTTATTCTAGGGCAGGGGTGACCAACCCTGCTCCTGGAGAGCTCCCTTCCTGCAGAGTTCAGCTTCAACACACCTGCTTGTCATTTTCAAGTAATCCTAAAGACCTTGATAAACTGGTTCAGGGGTGTTTGATTAGGGTTGGATCTAAACTCTGCAGGAAGGTAGCTCTCCAGGAGCAGGGTTGGTCACCCCTGTTCTAGGGTATATGCTCCTGTATATGTTATTTCAACTTCATTTTAGAAGAACAACACTACCCATAACCCTGAAGATAAAAATCCACCAATCAGAGACGTGGTGAAAAAAGTGCGGCAAAAGAGCTCTGCAGCGACCCCCTACTCGCATGACACACTATTACTATTACTGTATTTCGATAATTCTCTCAATTGTGTCTATTTGGATTTCTCCATGGCAAGAAATTTGAGGGAAAACATCTTAATTATAACTAAGAACATGAAGCTACCTGAGATATGAAAGATACGAAAGATGGCAATGAAATGTTCCGATAGGATGCAGACACGTAAATATGCATCCTCACACACACACATCTCTATTAGGGTCAGTGTTTTCTGCAATGCAGAGACTGTGAACTAGAATCCTGTAAACCTGTATACAGTATACCTGCGTGAGTACACAGAAGTTATTGTGAGCAGGTGGCGTTAGATGGCTGCTCGCTCCGAGTAACGATTCACTTCCAAATGAGGGCAAAGGACACAGAATAACTCACACACCAGCCTGAGAGACACATTAAATGCAGCTCTGATGAGGATACTTGAGTGAATGTGTTGACACTTGATGTTTTTTGGGAATCAGTGACGGGGAAGCTTTGAAACTAACTTCCCAAACTACAAGCTACTCATAATTTAAAGCATTTGCACTACAGTCAAGCTGCAGTTGAAGTAGTTTGCATCACAACAAGCTACTAACCAAACTTTTAAGACATTTAAGAGGGCAAAATGTCTTCTAACTATCAAATATATCATGCACTTTTCAGGGAGATCTCATAAAGGGTTCAAATACATTTTGGTATGTTTGGACAGACACTGAAACCTACAAGACAGCATTTATAATGTAAACACTTTTGCAAATGAACGAGTTTAGAGACGTACAAATCTTGAGCGATCTGTTTACGGCAAGTCGGAACTGAAATCTGCTGATTGAAATGTTTGTGAGAATATCGCCACAGATGATCGAGTTTATACTCAGTCACACATCCATATCAGTGAATGATGGAGAGAAAGACAGCACTTTATTTAAATACTATATAATTACAACAACTACAGTGATTACTAGGTCCTAAGCCTAAACCTAACCCCAACTCTAACCTTAACTTATAGTAAGTACATGTAGTTACCAGGTCTGGAGTGGGAAGAGAAATCGGCCAGTGATTTTACATAGCAACTGGCCCAAAACATGTTGGGGGGTTCACTGTCCTTTTCTGCATATCGCGGTGCTGTTTTGTGGTCTGTTCTGCATAACGCGGCCCATTTCGCCCGCTCGGTTCGCCCGATGGCAGTCCACCCCTGATTGGCCCCAAAGTGCGTCGGCCCACCGGTAAAATGCCCGGTCTGTTCACTTTTCTGCATATCGCGGCGCTGCTTTGTGGTCCGTTCTGCATAACGCGGCCTATTTCGTCCGTTCGGTTCGCCCAATGGCAGTCCACCCCTGATCGGCCCCAAAGTGCGTCGGCCCACCGGTAAAATACCCGGTCTGTTCATTTTCCTTTTCTGCATATCACGGCGCTGCTTTGCGGTCCGTTCTGCATAACGCGGCCCATTTCGCCCGCTCGGTTCGCCCGATGGCAGTCCACCCCTGATCGGCCCCAGAGTGCGTCTGCCCACCGGTAAAATGCCCGGTATGCCAGATTACCAGTCCAGCCCTGGTAGTTACCTAATATTACTTAGTACATTCTTGGGTAAGTATAAGTATACTGAAAGTACAAAAAATGTAAAATAAAGTACAAACAACATTTTTAAGTAAAATGTAAATGTGTTAAATGAAAAATGCATGTTTTAATGAGCAGTATGCATATGGCACAATGGAAAATCTCAAGTAAGGTGACAGTATTAATGGAATATTCTGGGTTCGATACAAGTTAAGCTCTTTTGAGAGCATTTGTGCCGTAATATTGACTACCTCAAAAAATAATCTTGACTTGTTCCTCTTTTTCTTTAAAAATGCAATTTATGCTAAATGCAGCTACTTATTTTAGAAACATTTCAATATGTAGTTAAGTTAGCAGCATTGCTTCTTTTAGTCAGCTTTCTTCATGTTGGCACACAGAAGTGTGATGTCATGACCCTCTGGAACAAAGCCGTGTTTCACTTTAACGCTTGAGGCTGTTATACTG
The DNA here is from genome assembly GCA_032164185.1 of Moxostoma hubbsi. Taxonomy (NCBI): domain Eukaryota; kingdom Metazoa; phylum Chordata; class Actinopteri; order Cypriniformes; family Catostomidae; genus Moxostoma; species Moxostoma hubbsi. Next base: position 38,116,664 of record JAVLUX010000024.1, on the reverse strand, counting down.
CAGTCTTCCTAATATCCCAAACACAGACTACATGATAATAACCTCATTACAAGAGACCTTGAGATTTTCAGGTGAATCTGGGATGTAAATCAAGCATTTATTTCCTGTGATCTCTCTAAGAAAATGAAGAGAATATGATGTTGTGGCACATTTCAACGTGAGTGACAGTAGTGCTATGATATAATATGCTTTAAAGGATTATATGCGGAGACTTGATGACTATTGAAGTTTATGTCGCTGCTTTGAGGTTGCATTTAGAGTCACCCGCGTCAGCTCTCCTTTGTGGTCTAATACATTTGGTAGCGATAAAATCACCTTTGATTTTCACAGTCCAGTCAAGGGATACACAGGCACCGTCTTTGTTTTTCATCACAATAGGCAAGGGGGTCTTTTTTGAAGGACACCACATTTTATACACACACAAAAGATCTCATGAGTGTTTATTGGTGCTTGAAAAGCTGGTTAAAATGCCACCACAAATGTCACATTAAGATAAATTACTGTAACCACCTTAGCAACTGCATAGCAACACCCTTGCAACAATCTAGAACAACTTCACAACTATGTCTTGGCAATAAACCCAGAACATCTTAACAACCACATAGCAGTCTGCTAAAAATGACCCAGACCACCCTAGCAACCACATAGCAATGCCTATAGCATCCATAGCATCTGCATAGCAACATGCTAAAACCACTCAGAACGCCTAAGCAACCAAATATCAATGCCCGATCGACCACTTAGCATAGCAACACCCAGTTAACCAACGAAACTCTGAATAGCCACATGCTAAAACAAATCACCATTTTTTTTCTTCAGAAATTTTAAATCTAGTTTGCATATATAGTGTATAATAGTGTGTGTTTGCAGGGCTGGATTGTTAATCTGTCATACCGGACATTTTCCCGGTGGGCCGACACATTTTGGGGCCGAACAGGGGTGGACTGGCCACCGGGAGAACCGGGCCAGCTGTGAAACGGGCTGAATGGGCGCAATATGCCGAAGGAGGCATATATGCAGCGATAAGAAGAATAGTGTGTGTGTTGGTGATTGTGTGTATACTAAGTGCCCACAGAGAGTACTTGTGTGTATTAAACAGTGCTAGTTTACCCCAATTAAACTCCTCACCTATCAATTACAGGTGCTGATCATACGCACTGTACAGCAATGACTCGACTGTGGGCATCTGTAATTGCATTCAGATAAAGCAGCAAACTTCTCCATCCACTCCCTTACCATCACGTCACCTTTAAACGCCCCGCCGAGAGGGGTTCAGAAGACCCCTGCAGCCCCAGGAAGCCTGACTCTGCTACTAAAGTGGATCTTAAGCACAGATAATTGTTGCTCGGGTGAGAATGGAGCTATTTGTGAAGATGCATCGTCCACACAAACACTAGACAGTGATTCATGGTCTTCTACAGACGGTGTGTAATTATCTAAAGGTGGTCCTGGTGGAGAAACAGCACTGTGAATCTGTCTGTAGGTTCATTTGTTTACATTCTATTTTCAGTGCATGGTTGTTTTTTGTAGAACGAACAGGGGAGAATCACTTGATTTGCCTTCCGTCTAATCTTATTTCTGTCTTGGAGAAACAAATGTGATATTAAAGGAAATTCTCTCATCATGTTCTAACCTTAGAAACAATTCCAGAGGTGTATGACGTTCTGTCTTCTGCAGAACACAAATGAAGATTTTTAGAAGAATATTTCAGCTCTGTAGTGACCAGAATTTGAAGGTCCAAAAAGCACCTATAGGCAGCATTAAAATAATCAATACGACTCCAGTGGTTTAATCCATGTGTTCAGATGTGATATGAACAGTGTTAGTGAGAAAAAGTCTTTTTCACTCTAAATCTCCCCTTTCACTTTCACTTTTACATTACATTTGAAAGTCACATGTGGTGCCTGTTTAGTTTCACTTTCACATCTGAAAGTAATAGTTAAAGTGGAGATTAAGAATAAAACGGACTTAAATATTGATTTGTTTCTCACCCACACCTATCATATCTCTTCTGAAGACACGGATTAAACCACTGGAGTCTTATGGATTACTTTAATGCTGCCTTCAGCTCAAATTTCTGGTCACCATTCACTTGAATATTCTTCTAAAAAATCTTCATTTGTGTTCTGCAGAAGACAGAAAGTCATACACATCTGGGATGGCATCTAAGGTTAGAAAATGTCAATCTGTATTACAGGTATTGTGTGTAATATTGCTACATTTGTATCCCTCTGTTGTTGTCTGTTAGTAGTATGTTCGTGTAGGACAGGGAGTCTGAGAAAGCAACCTTGACATTCGTAACTTCGTCTCTTGACTTTGAAATCATACTTTAACAGACACGACCACTGAGATATATATGTATATATATGGCTCTCTGACACACTACAAAGCTTCAACGGCATGGAGAAATACAAAAGACAGAACACGAGAGAGAAAAGAACTGATCGTAAAGAGAGAGACGGAGAGGAAATGAAATTTTCTCAGAGAACTGCTTCTTTAACTCCTGCCCTCATTGATTCAACATTGCAAGTTCAGCTGTTTTATGGCTCTGCCGTGCTGTTTATGAGATATTTTACAGTACTGTTACTCTCCTAACACAGATTTAGCTGTATTCCGCTGTTTGAAGACAGTGCCAACAGTTTGATTGATTTTTTTTCATTTACCGTCCCCTTCTGTTGGGATGTCACGGAGAATGGGGGATATAGCTTCATACTCTGTTCCCATTTGAGAAACGACACCATATAAAGAACGTGTTGTATTAAAAGATCAGAGAGATATTGAACCTTGCGAGATTAATGTCAAACTTATTTTGGAGCTCCCAAACGCTCACAGAAGCTGCAATGAAATGGCTCTCGGCAGGGCCGTTAGAGTGTCCCATCAGGATGAAGTATTTCTGGATTTGGGTTATGTCACCCCTCTGAGATTCCTTTAATGATTCACTTGTTCTGTTTGCTTAACATTAAGATGACATTTCATTTCTATCACCTTCCTGTCAGAGATAAATGTAACCAGAGGAGAAATCATCGTCACAAAGAGGACTTTTTCTGTTGAAATAATAATGAAATAACTTAATTGTGCGCAGAGAATTATTCCCAGAGTAAAATTGTTTGGCTCAGATGTTCCTCTTTTATACATCAATTTTATCTCCTTTATTTCTTGTGTGTATGTGTGGAAATCTATAGGCAAAGTCTGCCTCTCATAGGTTGCTCTGTCATATGTGAGGATCTAATTATGCTTCATTAAAATCTCATATGTAGAAGAAATCCAAATAGACGCAAATGAGCCTGTTGTCGACATACATTGAGGCTATAGAGTTTTTAAAAGACTGAGGATAGCATGGCTCAGATCATTTGGTTTTGAAGAATTTGGTGAGAAATGTTTGAGTTTACATTGACCGAAGTCTCCATTTGAACATTGTTTAACCACATTGTTGGGGAGCAGAAACTATCATTTCATTTCGTGTTGAATATTTGGTTCCTAAAAGTTTTCCTCCCCTAGATGTGTCCCTAACTGAACTCATTCAAAACTCTAAACCGAATCTCATAAGTTTGGGACTTTATCAACATGGTGTGAACAGGTTTTAGTCCTGAAGGCATTCGGGTCGGGAGGGATCCTGCTGTTACTCTCAATATCACCTGTTAAGTCTCAGATCCATCTGCCAGGAAGTTTCCATGGTAACCCGTCTTAGTAAATAGTGCTAAATTACACGGTGGGCTGGAACAGGTGCTGATCTTATGGGCATCAAATCTGCACTCTGATACCTGCCCCATCTGAACTCAGATTGCAGAGATATCATGTACTACAGAAAGTATTATAGTAGAGATGGGACAGGACATCCTGTGCTTGCACTGTGATTATTTCAGCTAGCAATGTTGTTTTGCACCTGTTTTAGGGGGTTTTATTGTGTAATTACAATGTTGAACTGAAGTGTTTGCCTTTTGGCTCAAAACGGAAACGTCACTCTTTCAATGTTTTCCTGTGCATGATATCTCACTGTAACAAGGTAAAAGGGAAAGGAGGCGAGAACCGGCTTGACAATATAAATTATAATTTAATAATGAACATATCCAAAAAGACAAACACACACAGGTGTCGGACAGCTGCCTGTAACTCTCTCTCTGTCACACTGCCGTCTCCGGTCGGCCTTTATCCCTGCGTGTTTCAGCGGCTGGTTGGGGTCTCCTCCGCCCCTGGCAGCGGACCTGACCGCTCCAGGCATTCGGTTAGGAGCCCCTCCTGCCCTCGCGGTAGGCAGCCATGCTCCTTCGTCCCCCGGCGAGTAGCCACGGCTGCTCCGTTAGGGTGGATGGTAGTGGCAAGGACTCTACTATGGCGCATACCTCCTCCTTCCCAGGATTTTGGCACCAGTATTACAAGGTAAAAGGGAAAGGGGGAGGCGAGAACCGGCTTGACAATAGAAATGATTATTTAATAATGCACATAATCAAAAAGACAAACACACACAGGTGTCGGACAGCTGCCTGCAACTCTCTCGCTGTCACACTGCCATCTGCGGTCAGCCTTTATCCCTCTCTGAGGCTTGATTAGTCCTCGTTCACTCCTGCACCCACTACCAGATGACAGCCGCACCTTCCCGGGAGGACAGAACTCCCCGCTGCGTTCCGGTGGATGGAAGGGGTCTCCCCCTCCCCTGGCAGCGGCCCTCCCGCGCCAGGACATCGGCCAGGAGCCCCTCCCCACTCACGGTCAGTGATCTCAGACCCCGGCATTTCAGCGGCTGGTAGGGGTCTCCTCCGCTCCTGGCAGCGAACCTGACCGCTCCAGGCGGTCGGTTAGGAGCCCATCCTCCAATCGCGGTCAGTGGCCGTGATCCGCTGTCCCCTGGCGAATGGCCGTGGCTGCTCAGTTGGGGTGGATAGTAGTGGCGAGGACTCTGCTACAGCGCATACCTCCTCCTTCACTGGATTTCGACACCAGTGTAACAAGGTTAAAGGGAAAGGAGGAGGCGAGAACCGGCATGACAATATAAATGATACAGGTGTCGGACAGCTGCCCGTAACTCTCTCTCTGTCACACTGCCGTCTCCGGTCGGCCTTTATCCTTCTCATAAATCTCATGACAACTCGTTATAATTCGTACAAAATGGTGTACATTGATGGTGTCATTTTTTCCAAATGGGAGTAAGTGCTATACATTTTGTACAAGATAACTTGAAGGATTTCACCATCTCGTAACATTATTACAACTTTTAACTGGGTTGGCCAAATTCAGTGACTAGTTCTTTCACAGAAGTGCTCATTCAAGCAGTCTGGGATTAACGTGAAACCAGTTTATCAGATTTAAAAAAAGAAACAACGGGAGATCATGAACATGGACAATAAAATATAAAAACCCTTCAAAATAAAAGCACAACATGTAAACACAAAGACTACCAAAACCCTGACAGAGGGTTATCGTCTACACAAGATTGGTGTTTAGATACCGGCTAAAACTGATAATCTGCCTCACAGTAACGTTTATTTATTAGACTCTCCAAAACACCCAACAACCCTCTGTCCTTCTCTTATCAAAGAACTCAGTCTTCAATGTTTAGTATTTCATTTGCATAGATGAATCTGAATGTACTCTCTGAAGTTCATCTCTTATCTTTCTCTTGAGAGGGAAAGATCTGCTCTTGATCTCAGCATGTGTCAGTAATGTGGGACAGATGATTGTGCTATAGGAGCTGGGAAGGAACCCTCATTGTGGATTTTTGAGGAGATCATCCTCTCTGACGTCACGACACCACAGTGCAATTACAGGCTGTTTGTGTTGTGGACGAGCGTGCTGAAGATCTGTCATTATCATCATCATCATCATCAGGAAACAAGAGGACCCACATCTCAAACCTCTTTGTCTTTCAATCTGTAGCGCTGCGCTCAGCACTGATTAGCTGTCTGTTGGAAACTATAGGACAGGAACAGTGTCTGTATCTGTCTGTCTTTCCCTTCTTTTCCTTTGCTTTCCTCTTAATATTTTCTTTCACTTTGTTTTGTTTTATTTTGCTTCCTTACCTCTGTAAAAAAAGGTCTCTTTTTTATCATAAAGGAGGAGGCGGGAACCAGATGAACAGTCACAAATACTTTTAATCAGACACAACACAAACATCTCTCTCTCTTGAACTGGCTTCTCCTGCCTCAAATCCCCCTCCTGGCTGATTGGGGTAACTCAGTGCCAGGTGTCCATCCTTACGGTCTGCATGCATCTCTCTCTCTCTCTCTCTCTCTCTCTCTCGAACTGGCTTCTCCTGCTCCTCTTTACCCCCCTCCTGGCTGATTAGGGTAACTCAGTGGCAGGTGTCCATCCTTACGGCCCGGCCACGCCCTCCTCCTCGTCACAACCTCTAATTCATTTTCTGTTTTTGTTTTGTTCTGTTACCTTTCCTCTATTTCTTTCATTTTGTTTGATTTTGTTTCCTCTTATTGTTTCCTTTGTTTCCTTTCCTTTTTATTCAATCCTTAACTTCCTTCATTTCGTTTTGTTGTTTTTCCTTTTCTGTTATTCCTTTCATCTATTTTGTTTTGAATCCTTTCCTCTTACTCTAATCCTTTACTTTCTTTTACCTTTTATTCTTTATTATTATTATTATTATTTTTGTTACATTTTCTACATTTATTGTTACCTTTTCTCTAATTATTTACATTTTGTTTGGTTTCGTTTTCTTTTCTCTTAATGTTTCCTTTCCTTTAATTACATTTCCTTTACCTCGTATTCTTTTCTTCAATTTTGTTTAGTTTATTTTCCCTTTTCCCTTCCTTTCCCTTGTTTCCCTCTCTTTTAATTTTCTCCTCTATACTCTTTTCAAATCTGTTTCTGTCTGTGACCCAGACATCTGTTACTGTTAGTTGAGGAAGGACCTTAATCTTATCTTACACAGTTACTGAAGAAGAAAAGATTTCAGCAATCATCCAGAATTCCGCCTTATTTCACTTGTTCTAGAACACTCTGTACAACATAATAATTTCCCAATCCATTTAAATACTCCCAACATCTATAGAGACCTGTTCCGCCGGTTCAGTTTGGGTTTGAAATGTGAGTGTTTTTTTTGCATGGTTTAAGGAACAGTAGTCTGCCTTTGGTGGTAAATACAGGAAACCGCTTGTTATTCGGGACCACTGAGGTTAGGTGGAAGCACATTTATTATTGTCAGACTATGTGTGTGTATGTGAATGTGTGTTTCTCTGTTTCTGCTGCTGGTTTTCGGAGATAACCACTAGCCTAACATCAAATAAAAAAATATGAATATTTGAGAAAATGGTAATAGTGATTCTTGTCTCATCATACGCCACAGATTACATCAAAACAGTCATAGTTAACCATACAATAATATACTTGACAATATTAAGCTGATTAAAGTTTGCTACTTCTAGTTTTAATTTAAAATGTACCAATCTGCACACATTTATCAATTATAAAAGTTTCTAAGAGGGCAGGCTCTCAAAAATGCCTTTTAGACTGCCAACGTTCGGTTTAGTGCTCTCCTGTTAGAAAGTTTCACTTCATGAATAATTCACAGAATTTATTAATGAGCGTATGGAGCATAGTAAAGTGATGCGGTAAGAGAGCGTGATGCACTTTTTATAAAACAGACAAAATAAGCAAAGCTGAAATGAATGTGTGCGCACCCAGAATTAAAAAGTAAACCACTGACCTGTGTGACTTTGAAACAAATAATTTTATATTTTCAATTAGCACACCAACTCTAAATTATTTAGAGTTATTCCTTGTACAGTATAAATACCAGAACTGCTTTTGTAAACACTGCAAAAAATATTTCTAGGAACATACATATTCATTCTTGTAAAACTTTGATGTCATACAGACAGGTCAACAGAATAACATGCACTATTATGTCATAAAAGCTCTGCCCCTGCACATCTCAGAATGTCATTCCCCTCAATGTTACAATGCTGCTTTATAGAGCATATGGTGATGATGTTATAGCGGTACACTGTCCGTCAGCCTGTCCTTGACTTGAACTCCGGAACAAAGTTCTGCTGCATGACAGTTAATTTAAACATTATTTTATAAAAGACATATACAATATAATACTGGACTCTCAAGTCGTATCCTTTTCTGAGCAGTGAAATCCTATGTACAGTATACAGCCAGAGTTTAGATTGAGGCACTTATAGTAGCAAGCATACTAGATATCCAGTAGAGAGAGAGAGATGATAAATATGGGAATTCCGATTGCATGCCGCATTAGTTCATTTTTCTCTTTTCAGTCCATTATGCATCCTGCACTCATTCACATGCATGCATACAAACACAGTCCAATCACCGACATTAAGTCAAATGGTAAACTAATGTATAATACGATCATATAAAGTCACAAAAGGTAAAAGAAAGAAGGAAAGAATGAAGGAAGGAAAGACGGAAGAAGAAAAAAGAAAGAAAGAGTGAAGGAAGGAAGAATGGGTGGAAGGAAGGACAAATGAAGGAAGGAATGAAGGAAGGAAGGGAAAAGAAGGGAGGAATAGAGGGAGGGCAGAAGAAGGAAGGAAAAATGGAGGGAAGAAGGAAGGAAGAAGGAGGGAGGGAGGGAGGAGGGAAGATGTAAGAAAGGAAGGAAGGAAGGGAAAAGAAGGGATAAAAGGAGGCAGAGAAGAAGAAGAAAAGAAAAAGGGAGGAAAGAAAGAAGGAAAAAGGAGGGAGCAAGGAAGGAAGGATGGAGAGATGATGGATGAAAGGAAGAATGGAAGGAAGATAGATGAAAGGAAGGAAGGATTCATGGATGGATGGAAGAAGGACAAATGAAGGAAGGACGGGAAAAGAAGGGAGGAAAGGAGGGAGGGCAGAGGAAGGAATGAACAAGGGAGGGAAAAGTAAGGAAGGAGGAAGGAGGGAGTGAGGAAGGAAGGAAGGAAGGAAGGAAGGAAGGATGGATGGAAGTAAGGAAGGACAAATGAAGGAAGGAAGGGAAAAGAAGAGAAAAGAAGGGAGGGCAGAAGAAAGAAGGAAGGAGGTGGGAGGGAGTGAATAAGGAAGGATGGAGGGAATATGTATAAAAGGAAGGACAGTGGGAAGATGGATGAAAGGAAGGAAGGAAGGAAGAAAGGATGGATGGATGGATGGAAGGACAAACAAAGGAAGGAAGGAGGAAGGAAGGGAGGGCAAAAGAAGGAAGGAAGGAGGGAAGTAGTGAATAAGGAAGGACAGAGGGAAGATGGATGAAAGGAAGGAAGGAAGGAAGGGAGGAAAGGAGAGAGGGCAGAGGAAGGAAGGAAAAAGGGAGGGAAGAAGGAAGGAAGAAGGAGGGAGCAAGGAAGGAAGGATGGAGAGATGATGGATGAAAGGAAGAATGGAAGGAAGATAAATGAAAGGAAGGAAGGATAGATAGATGGATGGAAGAAGGACAAATGAAGGAAGGAAGGGAGGGAAAACAAGGGAGGGCAGAGGAAGGAATTAAGAAGGGAGGGAAAAAGAAAGGAAGAAGGAAGGATGGAGCGAGTAAGGAAGGAAAGGATGGAAGGAAGGGGAAAGGAGGAGGGCAGAATTAGGAACAAAAAAGAGGGAAAAGGAAGAAGGAGGAAGGGAGCGAGGAGGGAAGATGTACGAAAGGAAAGGAAAAGAAGGGAGGAATGAGGGAGGGCAGAGGAAGGAATGAACAAGGGAGGGAAAAGAAAGGAAGGAGGAGGGAGGGAGTGAGGAAGGAAGGAAGGAAGGATGGATGGAGGGAAGATGGATGAAAGGAAGGACAGAGGGAAGATGGATGAAAGGAAGGACAGTGGGAAGATGGATGAAAGGAAGGACAGAGAGAAGATGGATGAAAGGAGGGAAGGAAATAAAGGAAATGTAGGAAAGAAGAAAACATTGTAATTTGTTTAACATAAAATACCTTTGTATTTGAAGTGCACTGCAGCCTTTATCTGTTCTGCATGACTCCCATCATCACCCAGTCCCGTAATGAGGACACAGGCCAGATAAAACCTGCAGTTTTTTGGGTGTACTTTCAGACTGAGCTCCCTCTGCGGTCATTAAACAGGTCATCCTCTATGAGAGTGACCTCAAGTGACCACAGAAAAATGTCCAATATGACCATTTCAGTTATGGCTTTCTGACCGATACTAACAAAACCAACCCCTTACCGCAACTGACTGCAATATCTGTTTGGTGAGAGGTAAACATCTACACTATTGCAATATATTGTTAGTGCAACATTCAAAACCACAGTTAAATGTGTGCATGCTGGTGTAAACTTCATATTACACATTACAGTCACAATCTTTATATGTGTGGACATATGCTAGAAAACATCTGCAGTCGGGGCGTTTGAAAACATTTGAGAATGCATTTGCAGTAAATAACGAATTATTTTGTTAGTTTTACAAATGGGCTGGTTATTAAAAATACGTCTCATTTGAATGTCAACATTAAAGCTCGCAGTTTCAATTAGAGGCTCCAGTCTCTATATTTAAGCACAATATCTCCCACAGTTTTTGGGCCATTTCCTTTCAAAACCAAATATTTATGTGCAAATATAAAATATATGTAAAGTATGAAAAAAAAGAGAGAGAAAAACTATCCGGAAAAAAATAAAGTAGGCAAAATGAAATAGAGAATGAAAATATTCAGGCGCAGGAGTGTGGTTATGTGTTTGAGCTGGAGCGGTACTCTGTTATGAATGTTTGTCTTCTCCAGAGAATGCACACACACTCTGCCCATTAAAGTGTAACCACAGTGTGAAACAACCGGCAAGAGCACACACACAACAAAGGCAGCCTAAGGGGTGTTCAGAATGAACAGGTTCTTGCACTAAAAACGGAAGGCGCGACGTATAGTATAGAAGACCGCTGTCTAAAGTCAAGTTTTTAAAGATTGACATGCCGTCTAAGTAAAAATGGTCGAAGACCTCCGACTAGCACATATTTACTTTGAAAAGCTATTTATAAAAGCACATGGATGCAATAACACATTTGGTGTAAACGGCTCCTAAGAGTTGATGACATCATGTGTTTCAGTGTTTTTACTGTCCCCCCAGCAATTTAATCGATTAGCCAATCCAATCACTCTTACAGCATTTGAACCCAGACTGCTGTTGTGACCCAGTGACATATTTCCCCTCAAAATGTCTTCGATGTGGCGTACAACACCACAGCCCCCTGAAAGACCACACAAAAGGCCTCGGACTCCAGGCGAGTAAATCAGCCAACATGATAAACAGGCCATCTGTCTGATAGACAGCCTCTTGATCTGGCTGGCATGTCATTTAGACGGATGGCTCGGATTGGTCCAGGTCATTACTGCCTGACAACCTGTCAAATAAATCTACAGCCGGCCTCTGTCTGCCCCACCCACCCTGTAAATCACCATGGCGATGAAGAGACAGGCAGGTGGAGGCGTCTCGCTGGTCAAGGGCTGCAAAAAGACAGACCGTTCATTTTGACCAACATATTAGTTTGTAAATACCTACGCAAGATGAAAAAAAAAAACCTCACTTAAATATGCATTTCCATTTTTTATAGGTTCTTTATAAAACAGAAAGTTTGCAGTCCTACATACTGATTGGTCAATACAACATTCCAGCTGTATACACGGTAAATCTACAGTATAGTCATATCTGTGACCCGAGCTCAGATATTGTTAATCAGTTGTGTATGCTTCTGTTGAAGCCATCTGTCAGAGTTATATGTCATTTTTTTTAAAATGTGTTTAGTAGCGGAATGCCTGAACTACACTACCCATGATCCAGAGGGGAAAAATCCACCAATCATAGAATTGCGGAAAACAAAGCGCACCAAAAGAGCTCTGCATCGATCACCTGCTCCCATAATCAGGGCTGGACTGGTAATCTGGTATACTGGGCATTTTCCCAGTGGACCAACGCACTTTGGGGCCGATCAGGGAGAACCGAGCGGGCTGGTGTGTCGGCCGCGAAACAGACCGAATGGGCCACGATAAGCAAAAATGAGCTGCCTTGTTATGCAGAACGGACCACAAAACGGCGCAACGATATGCAGAAAAGGACAGCGAACACCCCCCTCCCCCGCTCAACTTTTGGGCCAGTTGCTACATAAAATCCCGGGCCAATTTCTTGTCCCAGTCCAGCCCTACCCATAATGCACTGTGAATGACACAATCGAGTTGGCCTCCCTATACTCTCAGACTACTTATATATTTGTGAATATATGAATATTATGCAGTACAATTTAAAAGTATTAATCAATATCAATAAAACAATAGTTTTGATTTTTCCATCGTTTATAATTCCATAACAACATTCGCAATGCTTCATGGGACTGTAGTTCATCAATTCTTTATTAAAGAGACGTCAAGTACACAGTCTTGTACCTTTGTCTTTTTAGGAAATCCCCTATAGAAAAAAAATAAATGGGAAAAATACTTCCGGAATCAAGATGGCTGAACATGTCGGCAGGCGCTGTTGTGCGCTATACTATTTAGAATCAAATATAGGGCTTTTCGTAATCAACATTTATCAGATCTGATCTGGGATTGCCTTTCCCGCAAAAGATACACGTGATCCAGCTTTAGTATTTTCCCTAATTGAGGCATCTGAAAAGGCAGAATCATTTTGCTGCCGACTATTTAGAACGATCGTCACGTTTGGAGTGCACCTATGATGCCTTAAAATGCCGTATATGTAGGCAGATCAATAGTTTGAGGAGCAGAGCCAATATCTTAATTCATCTTTGAATGACTTTGAAAAGAAAAAAAAAGTGCTGCCAAGAAAATATATATATATATAAATATATTCACCAAAGCTTTTTCCATCTGCTTGTTTTTAGCTGATATTTGCATTTCATAGAAATCCCTCTCTATAGCACTGCTGTTGTGTTATTGTGATGTATCAATAACGATTGATAAAAGTAGCGCCACTTGTTGTGGCTGTCTGAAAAGTTGGAATTGAATACAGTGTGTAATCTTAGAGACAATAACATAATGGTTTGACACTGTGTTATTAAAGTGAGCGTGTGAGCATGTCCATGCAATGTGTGATGAAACCATACATTATCTATTCTAAATATAACTAGCAATCATTCAGCGCTGTCTGGTTTTTGGGAATTGTAAGTGTTTCAGTTTAAAAGTTTAGCCCACTAGTGGAGTTTAGTGTTATGATCTGTGTATGTTAAGTGTTAAAATATTGAGCGTTGACTTTAGCGGTAGATGATTGATGTGAAAGGTATTACACGGTTAGTCAAGGTTATACGACTCTACACAAACCCTGTCAGTCACACTGCCATATCTGTCTGCAGTCAACTGTGAGAGACAGGTGTTTATGTCTGCTGATTAAGTGGATCCGACTGGACCTTGGCACTGATCTCCAGAATGCCAGACTCTGTTTGGACACTATAACAGGTGTGAGACTTCAACTACTGCTGCAGATCCCTTCTGCTCATGGGACCGATGGAAATCTGCTGTGATTATATCCAGGGCTGTTATGAATGGGTGGAACACGACGAGTGGAGAAATTAAAATACGGCACAACAGCTGTAAAACAAATTCAATTAACTCTGATAGGGCTAATGGGACTCCTATAGGCATGTTTGAATACAATAAAGGTGTAGGTGTCCAGAAGCGATCAGAATATCGATCAGTAATGTCAGACTTTTTTTAAGTGGTTTGTAGTGTGTTCTTATGGGGTTACTAACGTGCCATGCAGTTGCTTGGGTGTTATGGGTGGTTGCATGGGCATTGCTATGTGATTACCAGTGTTCTGAGTGTTTCTTAGTGTGTTGCTATGTGGTTTCTAAGGTGGAGTGTTGTTGCTAGGGTGTTTTGGATGATGTTTGTGACGGCATTGCTACGCATTTACTAGGGTGTGCTGCATGTAGTTACTAAGGTGCTAGGTGGTTGTCAGGGTGTTCTGAGAGGTTTCTAGTGTGTTGCTTTATGATTGTTTAGGTGGAGAGTTGTTGCTAGGGTGTTCTGGAGGATTGTTGCGAGGGCATTGCTATGCGTTTACAAAGGTGTTCTGAGAGGTTTCTATGTGTTCCTACGTGGTTGCTTGGGTGTTCTGGGAGAAGTCAAAGGTGTTGCTATGTTTAATTAGGTGTTCTGGGAGGTTTCTAGCATGTTGCTATGTGGTTTCTGAGGTGCTATATGGTTGCTAGGGTGTTCTGGGAGGTTGCAAGAACTTGCTATATGGTTGCTATGGTGTTCAGGGTGGTTGCAATGGCATTATTATACGATTAATACAGTGTTCTGGGTGTTTTTTTATGTGTGTTGCTATGTGGTTGCTAAGGTGCTATGCGGTTGCTAGGGGGTTATGGGTGGTTGCTAAGGTGCTATGAGGTTGCTGGAGTTTTTTGGGTGGTTCCTACTTGGTTACTTACTGGCCTAAGTCAAATGAGCCCACTCTCATATCTCTGGTCTATGGCCTGGGTCTCTTCTTCAATGTAAGTTTATGGGATCATTTTTGACTGTTTTATCATCCACAAGGCAAACAAAATCAAAAGTCTGATCGTTTAGACAAGTATCAGCACATCTCTCTTCTACAAGCAACATGATTTCAGGTATCATTCAAGCGTGCCGTACAAATGGTGCAGGACAAGTTAAGAGCCAAAGCTTATTACTTAGGATTATGGGTTTGTTTAAATCCCTATCCTATTGCCTTAGCAAACACCACTAATAATGTTTGTGTAAGGTATGCTGTATAATTAAAGCTCTAATTAGTGTGGGTCAAAAGAATAATCCCAAGGTTTTAGAGAAAGAAGGATTTAAGAAATTTTGTTGTAGAGTTATATGGTGCACTGGTTAAAAGCATCACCATGGTAACAGAGAAGAGAACTCAGCAACAACTGTCATTAATAACCAAGAGATACTGTATTGGGGAAAAAAGACTCGAGAAAAATAAACAGCAAATGAATTTCTGCCTGTACAGGCAGAAAAAGTTATTTTATATGAGCATGAGTGGAGCACATTAACAGAACCGATGCAAATTCTAAAACTTAAAAATAAATGAGTTTATCTACCTCAAAATATAAAATACTGTGCATTCATTCCGCATACATCCATTTAAATACCTGGAAATAAAACGTCTAATATACAAATCATTACCCATGAAATGCATTAGCCTCACACATTAACGTATTGCAGCTTGTTTTTTTCACATTTTACATAGATAGAATTCATTATAATCAGAACGTTAGAACACAGAGGTGATCTGTAAGCATGATGGGAACTAGACCTTCATCTTTCAAGGGAAACAGGACATGCATGTTGGGGTTTAAGTGTACAGTGAAGCATGCGCAGTACATACTGTAAGATAACGGCATGTCCAGTTCGCCCTGCCACTGCTGCTGCCCGAGATCATCTACAGAGTGCTGCGCTGCAGAAACACACAGAAACACACACAAATGACAGCAATTCATCCTAACAAACAGTGGTCACAAAACGTCATTTGACACAAGGCCGTTAACAAATACAAACAACTTCGTAACATGAACTATGGAGTGGTGGTGGCTTAGTGGACTAAAGCACAGAACTGGTAATCAGAAGGTTGCTGGTTCGATCCCCACAGTCACCACCATTGTGTCCTTGAGTAAGGCACTTAACTCCAGGTTGCTCCGGGGGGATTGTCCCTGTAATAAGTGCACTGTAAGTCGCTTTGGATAAAAGCGTCTGCCAAATGCATAAATGTAAATGTAACTATGGGCATATGCCATTAACATTTGACAAGTTGAAAGTGTGCACTAGTTTCCCTATAGCTCAAGTCATTTCATTTCAATCACCAAGTGGATTGATGTATTGAGTGGTGAAACATCTTCAACTACAGATGTCTAGCTAGTACTATGAACTGGATAACTGACAATCCTCACAGAAAAACAGAAAGTGTCCAGATATGTCTTTTGTCTTCATTTTGAGCAGTGGCCTGTTACCTACTGTTTTATCATTTTAAACTTAACAAACTTTTTTGTGAAATGTTTTCCTTGAAATGTGTGGTTGTGCCAATTTTCTTTTAAAATAAATAACACTTTAATACTTAGCTTTATTATGCAATGATATTCAAGCATTTTTAGGCTAGGGTGGACATCGAAACTTCAGATGTCCCCCCCAGAAACTTCTGATACCCCCGCGAAACGACCAAGGGACAAATAAGGTGCACACCACCTCCTAGACTGATGGCGAAACGACCAAGGGGCACACCACCTCATAGACTGATGGTGAAACTACCAAGGGGCACACCGCCTCTTTGACTGATGGCAAAACGTCCAAGGGGCACACCGCCTCCTAGACTGATGGTGAAACTACCAAGTGGCACACCGCCTCCTAGAATGATGGTAAAACTACCAAGGGGCACACCGCCTCCTAGACAGATGGCGAAACGACCAAGGGGCACACCACCTTCTTGACTGATGGCGAAACGATCAAGGGGCACACACCACCTCCTAGACTGATGGCGAAACGACCAAGGGGCACACCACCTCCTAGACCGATGACGAAACGTCCAAGGGGCACACCACCTTCTTGACTGATGGCGAAACGATCAAGGGGCACACACCACCTCCTAGACTGATGGCGAAACGATCAATGTTGCCCTACTAAAATGCAAGTGCCCCACCAAATATTGCATCTTAGTACAAGCCCTCCTGACAAGAGAAGTGTCCTGTCTGTGAGAGTTAATAGCCTCTAAAAGTCTGTTAAAATCGACCACAAGTCTGAGTGGCAGATAGACGAGCTGCGCCGTGGCCTCTGGAGAGAGTCTAGAAAATTCAATTCAGGTGGAATTAAACAGGGTGCAGATTAAGGGCAATTTGCATGAACTGCAGGGCTTCGGGGGCCAAGTTGGATAAGCAAAAAATATTCAAGCAACTTATTAAAGTCCTTCACCTTGAGGAAGCGTTGCGCATGGGAATTAACTTTATCCCATTCACAGTCACTTCTGAATCAAACGCAAATAATGTTGCACAATTAGCTCTAGCAAAAGATGATTCAACAAACTCCCATTCTTTATTTGCAGAGGAAATGAAAGTGGTTATTTTGTGTCAATATAACAACAGCAGTCATTTACAGTGACTTGTGATGTCACAGGCCTCAACTCTGATGTCATCGATATTCCTTAGACAGTCATTAATCAAATCTCGGCTCTCGGGTTTTTAAACATGTTATGGTTTATGAGCGTGGGAGGCTGGTCAATTATGTTGTTGCAGCTTGACAATCGTCCCGTGGTGTGCAGATTATGCTGCATTATGTGCACCGCAGTGATTCACACGCGGGAGACAATGAGGAACGGAGACGAGGCGACGGGCGCTAGGCAGCTGTTTTCTCTCCGACATGCGCTCTCAGTCTGTTAATTAGCTTTAGGAAACATCATTATTGCGCTGTCAACAGCTCAATCTCCCCCCAGGACAGTTGCTTCGGAAACAAAAAATGACAAAGACATTAGGGGCTTCCGTCTTTGTATGATGTGCCTTTTTTTTTTTAGCTGCGTGACCGAAAAGGGACGATTTTTGACATGAATATAAAGGACATGAACACATCTTAAATGTCAAAATGGTGCTTGAAAGTCATTGACAGGATTTAGTGTGAAAAAGAAAGGGATCTGAGATATATTTGGGGTTTTAAAAATGGACGATTACCTTTCAGGTGTCCCCTGCCGAGCGTCACAAAGCCAGAGGAGATGTAGTTGTGCATGTCTTGACCACTTCGGAAGTTTTCTTTCCCGTAATGCCCTGCAATGAAAGAAAAATTCAAACAATTACAAACATCTGAAACCTGTGGTAGCAGGTACAAATTAAAATAATAATAATAATAATAATAAAATGTTCTCTGGAATCTGGAAATCGCAATTAAAATATGTCGCTAAAACATCACCTTACCTCAGTATATTGTCAAGAATGTGTCTGGCCCAAAATAAACCAAATAATTAATAATAATAATTAAAAAACATAATAAGAAAGGATGATTTGCATAAACAAACTGACCAATTTTCCCATGACAATTGAGCGCCTTAATTGTAATAAAAATCTGTAATCGTACAAATTCTGAATGTTTGAATGTTGAAATTTGACCCGTTTCTGACACGTGGCATGTCTTTGTGAGATTCACACTAAAATAACAGGAAGTTCTTGTTTTCATGAATGTATGCAAATTTTCAAGTGTTAAGGCCGCAACCAAAAACGTCCAATTTCCAATTGACCCATTGCTAAGCTCCACCGTGTGAAATCCAGGGCCGATTTCTCTTCCCATTCCAGCCCCAGCGGCAGGGCAACAGTTGCTAAGGCAGGATTGGTCAGAAGGGCTTTTAAGGCGGGGCTTAGCGAAAAGTCATTTGAAAACACATTGATTTTTCCACGTTTACACCTCTTATCGACACAGAAACAACGGTTTCCTCCACTGAAAGTGAAAAACGCTTACTAGTATCACTTACTTTGGCAAATGATGACGTTAGGAAAACTAAACCAGATTACTGTAAAGGTGGCCTAAGACAATTTTGTCCCCTCTAATTAGGGGTTCAAGCACCGAAGGGGTTAATTCGGGATGACTTCAAGAACTTTAACACTATACCACTGACCCACAACACTTTCTCTGCAATTGGTATTTAATCGATTAAAAAACTGACAGTCCTAATCTCTAGAAATATAGAATGAAGGAAATACTTGTATATCCATTATATTGAGTGCTTTGGGTTGTAGATGCTCGTGTAGTGTTTTAAAGCCGTGTAGCGATTCGACATCCATCACACCAGCATTCGGTTACACTGGCGATCGGTCACCTAAACAATACCTTCCTTCATGGGTAACTAGCCTTTATACCTCACACTCATCACATCAGAGCCTTGATTTGTGACAGTTATTGAGAAGTTAACTCAGCCATCAAGCAGTGAAAGGTGATTCAAGACAGAGGACAGCACAAGGTTTTGCATTAAGTATTAATGGGGTGTGGGGGTGAGGTAAGGGTTCGGCTCGTGGACTCGAGAGGGTTTAGAGGTCATTCTTACACAACATCAGTAGAAACACACACACACACACACACACACACACACACACACACACAGAGTTTGTATTCGAGCCCTGCTGGGTTAAAGGACATTGGGTGAGAGCATCTAATTGGACAGTAATGGGTGTCCCTGGGTAGGGCTATTGACCCAAAGGTCAAAAAGAGTTTTTACACCATTTCTGAGAAAAAATGTGTGTGTTACTGAATTCAGTGGTCAGATGTAGAGACAGGGAAAAATCGAATTTGTTTTAGTGTATGACTGGGTCTTGAAACAGGTTTGGTATCATCCTAAAAGGGGGTTATTTTGCGATAATGTCTGCAAAACTGGAATTCATTAAACAACTTCTTAGGAAATAAATAAAAAAATGGACATGAAATATTGAATTGACCAGAAATTATGGTATTATGTCAGTGCGCAGAGCGATGGGAGAAATGGATTGCCATGAATGACCAATCACAATCAAGTATTCCAGACAGTCATGCTATAACTTATTAGGCTTATTTGGAGATGTACTTCCAGTAAATCCAGTAAATTGTGGTAATCAAGAACATGCCGAGAATTAGCCAATCAAGCTAAGTTAGTATCGCACTTGGAACATTCCTTTATAGCTTGTGAATGTGATTTGTTCACAGCTTGTATTTCACTTCCTGAATTTATGTTTTTTCTCAGTTCAGAGACTGAGTCAAATAGTCAAGTAGAGACACACATGGCTGGAGACACACAGACGTGTTATTGTTCCAGAAATCGATTGTGTGCCGTGTAAGTTCAGTATTATTCTGAGGCTCAAGGGTGATATTGACCAATAGTAACAAAATAGAGAGATATAAAATGCAAAGAGAGAGAGAGATTCGGCCTCAGGAGAAGCCAAAACTGCCCTATTTTCCAGCAGTTTCTCATTTTGAGCCCTATATATTCATTTTGGTCTAGCGTTATTTCTGGCAATAAAAACCTTTTTAAATCAGAGTCTCTTCTCTTTAATAATCAACTTGGTTTCAGATGTTTTCTCATTAAATATTCAACTTCAAAATATGTCAAATTGCAGAAGTAGGCCTAAAATGCACCGCAAAAGCCGTTTTAATATTGTCTTTGTTGTCTCTATTACAGGCTACTGCCTCGAGTAACCGGTGGACAATTAATTCCCAGTGTCACTTTCAGCGTGATATCAAAGGTGTGAGTATCAAGATGACCCAGGAACAGTTGAGCCAGACATCAAACTGCATAAAGAAACCCATAATGAGAACGGCAAATGGGAACATTTGCTATCTTCATTGCTTTCGTTCTGTTTCCCTCACTGAAGCAGATCTGTCCATCACTGTGATTTTAGCACAGTGTTCCATGATGAAACTTAATATTTAATGAATGTCTTTTATTAAAACAAGACCTCAGTCAAGCCGGTCTTCCCATAAAACTATGTGAAACTGAACTGACGCAAATCCCAAAGAGGTTTGCATAATTTTATCCTCTGATGTACTATCAGTTCACGATGCCCTGGTAGAAATAGCCTGTAGCTAGGTTTAAATGACCACATTGTACACTTTTAATCACATGTTCCCCTTAAGTACACTTAAGTCCATGTTAGCTAGGCTTTCTGTCAAAAACATCTAATAACAGGCATAATTAACTTCTATAAATCACCCAATACAAGTCTTAAATCATATGTCATGTTCAGTCTAATCCAGCAGTCTCAACACCATTACAAAATGACTTCAGACTCAACCAGGGGTCAGAGAGGGCCTATAGACCTCAGGCACATACAATAGCCGTTTTTTCCACTATTGGGCTGAACGGTTCTGAGCACGGTAATGAATTGTTACCGGAGCACTTCCACATGAGCACTATTTAGAATGGCACAAATATAAACCGCTCTCGTCCTGGAATTCTCAGCATGGTTAGCTAACCGTGCTCAACCGTGCTCAACCGTACTCAACCGTGCTCAACCGTACTCAGCCGTGCTCAGCCGTACTCAAACGTGCTCAACCATGCTCAACCGTGCTCAAGCATAATCAACCGTGCTCAACCGTGCTCAACCGTGCTCAACCATGCTCAACCGTGCTCAAGCATAATCAACCGTGCTCAACCGTGCTCAACCGTGCTCAACCGTACTCAGCCGTGCTCAGCCGTACTCAAACGTGCTCAACCGTGCTCAGCCGTACTCAAACATGCTCAACCGTGCTCAACCGTAATCAACCGTGCTCAGCCGTACTCAAACGTGCTCAATCGTGCTCAACCGTGCTCAGCCGTACTCAAACGTGCTCAACCGTGCTCAACCATAATCAACCGTGCTCAGCCGTACTCAAACGTGCTCAATCGTGCTCAAACGTGCTCAGCCATACTCAAACGTGCTCAATCGTGCTCAACCGTGCTTAGCCATACTCAAACGTGCTCAACCGTAATCAACCGTGCTCAACCGTGCTCAAGCGTAATCAACCGTGCTCAACCGTACTCAACCATAATCAACCGTGCTCAAGCGTAATCAACCGTAATCAACCGTGCTCAAGCGTACTCAACCGTAATCAACCGTGCTCAAGCGTAATCAACCGTAATCAACCGTGCTCAAGCGTAATCAACCGTGCTCAACCGTACTCAACCGTAATCAACCATGCTCAACCGTAATCAGCCGTACTCAAACGTGCTCAACCATACTCAACAGTAATCAACCGTGCTCAGCCGTACTCAAACGTGCTCAATCGTGCTCAACCGTGCACATACAATAGCCGTTTTTTCCACTATTGGGCTGAACGGTTCTGAGCACGGTAATGAATTGTTACCAGAGCACTTCCACATGAGCATGATTTAGAATGGCACAAATATAAACCGCTCTCGTCCTGGAAATCTCAGCATGGTTAGCTAACCGTGCTCAACCGTACTCAACCGTACTCAACCGTGCTCAACCGTACTCAACCGTGCTCAACCGTACTCAGCCGTGCTCAGCCGTACTCAAACATGCTCAACCATGCTCAACCGTGCTCAAGCATAATCAACCGTGCTCAACCGTGCTCAACCGTACTCAAACGTGCTCAACCGTGCTCAACCGTACTCAAACGTGCTCAACCGTGCTCAACCGTAATCAACCGTGCTCAGCCGTACTCAAACGTGCTCAACCGTGCTCAACCGTAATCAACCGTGCTCAGCCGTACTCAAACATGCTCAATCGTGCTCAACCGTGCTCAGCCATACTCAAACGTGCTCAACCGTGCTCAACCATAATCAACCGTGCTCAACCGTACTCAAACGTGCTCAATCGTGCTCAAACGTGCTCAACCGAGCTTAGCCATACTCAAACGTGCTCAACCGTAATCAACCGTGCTCAACCGTAATCAACCGTGCTCAACCGTGCTCAAGCGTAATCAACCGTGCTCAACCGTACTCAACCATAATCAACCGTGCTCAACCGTGCTCAAGCGTAATCAACCGTGCTCAACCGTACTCAACCATAATCAACCGTGCTCAAGCGTAATCAACCGTGCTCAACCGTACTCAACCATAATCAACCGTGCTCAAGCGTAATCAACCATAATCAACCGTGCTCAAGCGTAATCAACCATAATCAACCGTGCTCAAGCGTAATCAAATAGTTTTTATTAAGTGTGTCTTTACTGTTGTGGTTTAACTAGTATTGTGTGTTTCCACACACCTTTTCCGTCAGAGAAGTAGATTACTTGCTCATTAAAGCTCAAAATGTAGCAACATATCCGCTGCATGTTTGTGTCCGAAAGGCATACACAAGCCCTCAATAAATAAACCTCGCGTGTTTTTCTCTTTGCTTTCCTTTTTGCGACATGGGCCTGTGAAGGCGGGGGGAATATGCTATCATCCTCCATAGTACACTCGCTTTATAGTCAATATGACTGACGCACAATTTAACAAGTCTTCAGGAGTCATACGATCACTTTGTGCTCTGAACAGACCAGAATTAAATCAAAGTTCAGTCTCAAATCAAATGAGTACATGCATAGAAGAATTGCCTTTGTGATATTGGGCAAATTCCAGTGGAATCATCTCTATGCCCTACTCACTACAAAGGACAAAGCTCTTGATGTGGACTCTCTAAAGAGAGCATGGCATTACAGTTTGAACGTACCCCTTCCCTAAAGTCATGTGACAGGGCTATTTGTGAAAAAATAAACATTCTTACTTTTGTTTGGAGCGACTCTTCGAGTGGCGTCACCTTCCCGGAGTGCACTTTAGGGGCGCAAAAATGCAGTTTGCAAAATGCACATTATTTCTCTCAAAAGAGTAAGGAGGCATGTGTGGGACATTATAGCTACAGTATAGGTCGCAAGAGCACTTTGTCACCATCTATCAGGGGATGAGAAAAGATCAAACAGATCAGTGTAAAAGCATTCCTCTGATGCAGACACACACACACACACACACATACACGGAAGCACACACACACACACACACACACACACACACACATACACGGAAGCACACACACACACACACACACACACACGGAACCATAGACACACACACACACACACACACACACATACACGGAAGCACACACACACACACACACACACACACACACACATACACGGAAGCACACACACACACACACACACGGAACCATAGACACACACACACACACACACACACACATACACGGAAGCACACACACACACACACACACACATACACGGAAGCACACACACACATACACACACACACACACACACACACACATACACGCACACACACATACATGGAAGCACACACACTCACACACACACAGACACGGAAGCACACACACACACACACACACAGACACATAAAGGGAACCATACACACACACACACACATACATGGAAGCACACACGCACGCACGCACACACACACATACACACATACACGGAAGCACACACACACATACACACACACACACACACACACACACACACACATACACGCACATACACATACACGGAAGCACACACACACACACACTCACACACACACACACACACACAGACACGGAAGCACACACACACACACAGACACATAAAGGGAACCATACACACACACACACACACACACACATACACGGAAGCACACACGCACGCACACACACACACACACACACACACACACACACACACACACACACATTCACGGAACCATACACACACACACACACACATACACGGAAGCATGCACGCACGCACACACACACACACACACACACACAGAAGCACACACACACACACACACACACACACACAGAAGCACACACACACACACACAGAAGCACACACACACAGATACACACACACACACACACACATACAGAAGCACACACACATACACAGAAGCACACACGCACATACAAGGAAGTACAAACACACACACACACACATACACGGAAGTGCGCACACACACACACACACACACACACACACACACACACACACTTGTATATGTGGTTGTGACTTTCTATGCACATCTATCCATAAAGTTAACATGAAATAAAAATCAACATGAAATACCCGAAATTTACTAACCTTTTTCACATTTGTGTTACAAAGGCTGCACAAGCTATTTGTTAACTAATTATTAGCCTATTATTATTTACCACCATCTAGAACCACCTTAATGACCACCCAGAACACCCTAGCAACAACACAACAAAAGGAACTAAAGGTGCGTCCCAAACCGCACACTTCTGCAATACTCTGCGAGTAGTATGTTCACACTGAAAATGCAACAAAAAAAGTGTGCTACGAGTACCCAGACGTTGTACTACTTCAATCGTCAATACGGAGTATGGAATATTGGACACGTCGTGCACTCAGTGCTCGCAGCTTGACATATGTAATGGAAGGGGCGGGATTACCTGTCCTGTATGAATATGTATTTTGTTTGAATTATAAGTGTTGAAACGAGATGGCTTGTGCGCTAAAGCTAGCGGCTGTTAAATGGCGAATGCTTGCGTGTATTACAAAACGTTAAATGTTACCCACCCCCATCCCCTCTGGAATCTATTGTTGATGGCGTAGAAGCACATTAGCGCAACATGTTTTGACTGCTGTGCTTTGTGTGAACGGAATGTGCATTCAGAATTGATTTCTGATGTTGCCTGACATTGAGCTTTAGCACGCTTTGAACATGGCATATGTTCCCTCAGACGTTCTGCCACATATAAACCTCTGAACATATGCACAAACCCACACAAATGCATTTTTAATGACAGATTTACAACCCCATCTTAATAGGAATAAGCTTTAATATTTGCCCCGTTGTCATGGTAACAACTCATAATGTCGGAAGTTACCAAAAGAGGTCTCATGTTTCAAAAACACTCAGGGAACAGCCCCATACCATTACGAATTCTCATAATGGTACAGCTTTAATCTCGTATTGCAATGACTTTTATCCCATAATATCAAGCTTTAGATCTAGTAACACTACGACTTAAAGCCCAGGGCGCCCCCGGGAAGTCAAGGGCCCCCAGGCAGTCAAGGGCCCCCTGGTAGTCAAGGACCCCCGGGCAGTCAAGGTCCCTCTGGTAGTCAAGGGCCCCCGGGCAGTCAAGGGCCCCCTGGTAGTCCATGGCCCCTGGGCAGTCAAGGGTACCCTGGCAGTCAAGGGCCCCCAGGCAGTCAAGGGCCCCCTGGTAGTCAAGGGCCCCCGGGCAGTCAAGGGCCCCCTGGTAGTCAAGGGCCCCCTAGTAGTCAAGGGCCCCCGGGAAGTCAAGGGCCCCCTGGTTGTCAAGGGCCCCTTGGTAGTCAAGGGCCCCCAGGCTGTCAAGGGCCCCGGGCAGTCAAGGGCCCCCTGGTAATCAACACCCAAAACATTATGACTTCATCCTTGTAAGAGTTCTAATTTGAGATTATTCAAAAAATATCATGACTTCATGCTCAAAACATTCTGACTTTATTCTTCACTTTATCCTCACAAAAGACCCATTATAAGATTCGTTTCAAAACAATATGGCACGAATTCGCTGTTGTAAAACGGCCAAAAATAACAGTACATAAATTACACTGAAAACCTACCATGGTTGCTCTTGTTGTGGACTGGTGTGTAGTGGTTCTTGGACGTCCGTACGGGCGTGTTATCTTTGGGCGAGGTGTCTATGGCTGCAATATTTTCATGCTCAAACTGCGATATCGGAACGGGCCCCTGCTGTCTCAAAATGTCCGTCAGTGCTCTGTGAAAAATAAACAAGCAGAAAATTATTTCACTATATTATAGAAAGAAAAAAAACACTGTTCTTGTGCTATTAATTAATCATGCAGTTCAAAGATACAAGCAAAGGTTTGGCCAATTTGGGAATAAAGGTCCATATTGCTTTTGTTGTCTGCCCGTTTGCAGAGGTTCTGCCCTCTTGGAACTCACAATCTCTCGCTCTCTACCACGCAAACACCCACACACACACACACACACACACACACACAACTTTAATTGTGCTTTGTGTGAAATTGGACAGTCGAGGTTTAGCCTCTTAGGTTTTCTAGAACTTGGGCCCCTGGGCTCCACTGTAACAAACAAAAGTCATTAATCAATTTTCCTCTGCACTATGGTGTGATAGTAGCACACAACCCAAATGGGATTCAAATTCTATTAATGTTGCTGCTCTTTGGCCCTAAAGACACGGTTTTAGATTCAAGACTCAAGTGCCATATGGATTTTCTTCACTGTGGTAAATTCTCCAATTCTGGAGAGATGCAGCACCACTAAAATCCATGGACCTTCGTAATCACCAGCGCAGCTCGTTCATTAACTGAGAACATGCCGGGTTTAGTTACATCTATTTTGAAAATATCAAAGCTGGTCACCAACCCACGTTTTATATTTTCAATGCTGGTGTGCATATTGCTGCATGAACATAAACATTTAAAAGCCGACAGAAAGCTCTTTCTCTTAATAGCCTTCAATCCCTTAAATGGCTGCATTTACGTGAAGTTTCAGAATGCCTCTTTCTGCAAAATCCTGGAATAAATCGTTTCCTTAAATTCCTGTAAGCATGATCAAAGTCTTGACAGAATGAAAGATATATTTGGAATGATAGATATAGAAGTGTCAGCAAGTCAATCTAACATGAAACTGTGCTTCTAACCACAGGTCAAATCAGTAGTTCAAGCCACAAATCTGTACGATGCTGTTCGCGAATGGTTGTTGGAACTACGGTTTCGGGAAACACCAAATCGTTGAACTACGTTGGTAACAATGGCACTTGCAACCATAGTTGACAAATGATGCTTTTGGCAAATGCACCCCTGGTTGATTAGCTTTACCACCTCAGTGTGCTGGTCAACAGCACCTAAGTGTTCTGGTAAAGCTGGTTGACCAAGCACGTATTGCTGGGTAAGTTAGTTAGTCTAAGATGATCTAAGATGCTCTTTTCTACAGAGATTGGCCTCCATTGACCCAAGTTCCTTTGCATCAGTCTTCTACAGGGCCGCCGCGGGGTTCGCGTGATATGAGCGTGAAACGATCATCTGTGTTCCGCAACTGCTTTTGGGTCCATGAATAACGTTTAACGTGCGAGTAAGGGCAGCCGGTGGACTTTATAGTGCCCTCCTTGGGTAAGGTGGTGCCCCCCTAAGGAGTTGGTGTCCTACGCAGTGTGCGTATAGGGAGCGGAGGAACTGGTCTTCTATGTAATAAGCTTGAAGAGGTGATGTAGCCTAATGGTTAAAGATATAGACTGGTAACCGAAAGCAGGTTTGAATCCTGAAACGGTTGATAATTATACAATTTTGCATCCACTTATAAATTGCCAAAATTACGTTGTATACCAAGTTTTAGGAGAATCGGCCACAAGGTGGCACTAATATAAGCTAAAAATAGCTGCTATTTTTAAGCTATTGTAAGCCAATAATAGAGGAGCTACCAGCCACAAGGTGCTGCAATTATAAGCTAATATACAGTATACCTTTTTGGTCACAACTCGGGAACTGCAATTTCTAGCATAAAAATCGTTTTTCTGTACTCCGGAATCAATAGGTCATATGGATTTCACTTTTCGAAAGAAAAACGTCCTCTTCCGGCACTGTGAATTTACTGAAAAATTTTCTTTTTCAAACTCGTCCTTGGTCATTTCTCTGATGCGCACAAAATTAGCTGCGTCTCATCTAGAGACCCTTTTGGAAACAAAGTGTGGTCTATAATGGCTTGTGAAAGCAATGTCCAAATGTCACAAAACTTGGTAAACATGAACAACTGGACACTCTGAGGACACATGCCAAATTTAATTAATTGAACTGTGAATGACTGATGAAAGATGCACAACCGATTTTGTCCACTAGGAGCCAAGATCAGATAAGAAAGCCTTGAAAGTCTGCAAACCCCATACCTACAAAAGTAACTAGAGTACTTAATATTGAAAAATGACTCGCTTTGGTTGTGTCTTATTATTGGAGTAGTGGGTTAAAGCACTTAAATGTTAATTAGAAGGTTGCTGGTTTGATTCCCACAGCCACCACCATTGTGTCCTTGAGCAAAGCACTTAACTCCAGGTTCCTCCGGGGGGATTGTCCCTGTAATAAGTGCACTGTAAGTCGCTTTGGTTAAAAGCGTCTGTCACTGTGTCAAGTTAAATGTAATATGAAACTTAGAAAAACACTCAAGATCCATGCATTCAGAATTGTTATCTATCCAGATGTGTTTGAACGCAAGAACCATGCTCATGTTTTGCTGTCACGATTGTGTCAAGCGAACCTGAGTGTGGTTTGTTGTCTGTACAGCCTCACTTTGCCTTGTCAACTCAACTGATAATTACGTTTACTGCCCCCTGCTGAAAACAGGTGTGACTTTATACTAGAATTGCTCTGATGGTCGGAATATTCCTTGTTAATCACTGAGGCATCAAGAATTGCATTAATTGTTTTAACAAGATATTTTTTTAATTACAAATAATCATACTGAATTAACACGTTCATTTGACAGCCCAATAAATACTAATTGGATGATCATTTTAGCTACCGTTAAGAGAGCAGAACTCTTGATTTAACACATTATACCATGCTTAAATGAATTCCACAGATTTTACCCCAAAATCAGCACAGGAAAATCTCCTTAGATTCAGTCTAGGCCTGCCAATCATTTCTAACTCAACTATCTCAAAAAGCACACCGACAATGCGGCTCGCTCCACCAGACCCAGAGGCCATCTTTCCTAACACGGGGAGCCTGAAATGGCGTCTTAACTGTGTCAATGTCAGCGTATTCGCTCTGCCTCGCGGTCCACATCTCTGAGTGCTAGTGAGAGACAGAAAGAAAGAGAAAGAGGCAGAGAAAGAGAGAGAGTGTGACTTTGGTAGGATGTATAATTAGTCTTTCCCTTCCAGGAGAAGGCCTTTTTTAACAGAAGTTCTTCTCACGTGGGGGCGACCTGGTTTCACTGCCCCAGTTGAGTGTAAGGCTCTGAGCAGAACTCTGTACTTCAGGATTCTGACACTTTCGGGCACTTATGGCCTGGCGTCATGAAAGTTCTTGAGTGGCACTTTTACTGTGGATTCTACGCCTTACTTTTAAGGTTATAAACTGTATCTCCAAGAGACGCAGACCAGGTGAAATGGACAATTCACCCTCATTTGATCCAAACTCTTATGACTTAGGCTACTTTCTTCAGTGAAACACAAAAAGGAGATATTTGGCAGAATGTTTGGGGATTGAAAATAAAATACTGCCCAACTTTGCCTTAAACCTACACATAAACCCACACACCCCAGGAGAGGCAAGAGTTTTCTACTAGGAAACTATTCCGTTTTATAGCATTTAAGATAACGGATGTTACTGGGCTTTTAATAATTGTTTGCAGCCTGTACAACACTCACTGTCTCGTCAAATGCTCAACAAAACAGATTCAATAGTCTGGTGTTAATGTATGCCAAATGATGCTAATGGTAATTTAGCTCTATGTGCTAGCCTGTTTGCGATAAAGATACATCAAAACATCAAAGTGAGGTAATAACATCCTCACAAAACACTCTAGGCTCAGAGAAGCACCATTTCGGAACAAATTACGGCCAGTTTCCTTCATCCTATCACCTAAAATGGGTTGAGCAGTGAAGCATATGGCTGCTTTAGTGACCTGATGCTGTTAAAGCAGGAATTGGCCACTTTAGTACTCATTCAAACTCTTAATGCAAGCCACTTCAAATGCCAGCAAAAGACCAGTGATGTTGTGATGCAGTCAGGGTCCAAATGAATCCATTGCGGTACATGTAAGTGCAGTGTAGTTCTAGCGGGAAGACTAGCAGCTGTACATCATCGCACCATTTACATTTATGCATTTGGCAGACGCTTTTATCCAAAGTGACTTGCAGTGCACTTATTACAGGGACAATCCCCCCGGAGTAACCTGGAGTTAAGTGTCTTGCTCAAGGACACAATGGTGGTGGCTGTGGGGATCGAACCAGTAACCTTCTGATCAACAGTTATGTGCTTTAGCCCACTACGCCACCACCACTCCATTACCCAGCACCATTAGCTGGGTTATTCCCAGCCAATCATATGTAAGCTGTTGCTTTATAAGTCTGCTCACAATCTATCACATTGCTGTTTCAGTGTGCTAACATGGCCACCTCCACCACCCCACCACCACCAGTTGAGTTCCATCCTGCACATGGGTAATCCTCGCCCCTGCCTCCTATCTCCGGAAAGATATGACATTCCGAGTACAACTTCTTCGGACCGCCAGATGGGGGTTACGCCAAAGAGAGACATTACTTTTTACCACTTCGAGCTCTGGACAATTTGAAAAATTGCTTCTTAGCTCAACATCTAATGATACATTTTCCACTAGGGAAAAGTCTTTTCCTCTTTTCAGTCTCCTTGATTTGCTTTGCTTATGTCAGCTAGGACCAGATGCACATTCTTATATTACAATGTGACCCATGAATGATGTTGCAACTCCTAAAAAATATCTCCAAACCCCCCACAACACAGACCAAATATTTTCGTGTTTAATTGGATTCTAGATGCACTTATTCCAGTTATTCACACTATTGTCCAAATAATGTTTGAGACCGTTTGAAGACTAGTTTATTTACACAGCATTTGTTTAAAGAAACTGAAATGGAGAACAACTGTGACAGAGTGGTCTGTCCAAGTATAAAAGCTCTCGTCTTACGTTAGAGCATGCTTGGATTGCATCGGAGTGTGATCCTGAGGAGACTGATCAATAAGAGTCGCTCAGATCACCCGCTGAGGCTTTCAGAACATGGTCGCTCTGTCTCCCTGAAGGTCATCGGTGAATATGTATGTGTGGAATACAGCCAGAAGCACTCTTGAAAGAGTAGTTCACACAAAAGTAAAAATTTGGTCATTGTTTACTTACCTTCCTTCTGCCGTATGCATAAGGGAACATTTTGAAGAGACTTTAAACTGCTTTTTTTCCATACAACTGTTTATAATGATGACAATACTCCAAAAAGGACACACACACACACACACACACACAAAAACAGCATTACGTTACCATAAAAGTAGTCCATATGGCATGTGCGCTGCATTTATAGTCTTCTAAAGTGTCCATGTTTTGGATAAAAAATGGTGAAAAATTAAAAAATGTGTTGCAACACAGCAGTTTGACTATGCATAATAAGATTGAACCATGTGGTCACGATTAACGTTGTATGTCGTTGAATGGAAAAGAGATGCACCCAATTTCTTCCCAAATTCTCCTTTGTCGTTTCTGAACAACCATAAACAAATAGGTTTGGAATGTTTTATTTCTGGGTGAACTCCTTTAACCTCTTCCACCTTTCACTAGTAACAACGAGAAACATTGAATGACCCAGAAAGATGTGAAATGTAGTATTATTCAAAAAACGACTGGCAAAGACTTTTCTTGGTGCCGAATTTGGTCATTAATCTCATTTTCCACTTAAAGTGCTCATGCATGGTTATCAGGTCGAGCTTATGAATCTTTCAACCGTCAGTATCAGTTACACGCCAGCTCCAGGCCATCTGATTGGCAGGAATGCTTTAACTGGACACAATGGGCATTATGTGTTTGAGTTTCCCCTGTTGCTTGAGCCGGTTGAGCTGAGACAGTGATGTGGATGTTTTAAACTCTCTGTGGCCAGAACTTCATTATTCTATGATCACAGAACTCGGGACGAGAGGTTATGCTGAGTGCAGGGTGTGAAAAACCAACTAAGGGGGCTTTCACACTGGCAGTTTAGTCTGAAACCTTGCATAGTTCTCGTCAAAAATTGGTAATCCAAACCATGGAACCGAACCAGAAACTTCCTGTAGGAGATGGTCTGAGGTTGGTTGTTAACGTAAGTGAGACAGCAACCTGTGCTCGGGTCTGCACTTGTTCAGTAAGTTAAATGACTTTGCCAATTTAAGAATGGTGTCATAATCATTTGCAATTACCAGACCAATGCCAATGTGCCCAGTAGAAAACCTAGAAGTCTTTTCAATGACTATTGCGGAAAGAGAGGATTCACAGTGGCGTGTCCAGGATTTTTTTTACCAGGGGTGACAAAGGGGTGGCAAGTGTCGAGTAAGGGGTGGCATCCAGTAAGTGTGTCTCGGGGGGGGTCCTGCCAGACATGGGCAGAACATTGTCATGGACCATGCGTGTCACGGACGGGTTAAGCCATTGTGCACCGTCTCCAGGATGCGAGCAGGGCCAAACCAACTCGGACCCCGTGGCAAAGCTCATTTTTAGGGTGGCAGCTGCCAGCCCGTGCCACCCTTCTGACTCACCCCTGAGGATTCACTCTGGCCTTCTTGGCATTAGAAGAGTGGTTCTTTAAAGGGGATTGTTCACCCAAAATGTACTCACTAGTGTTCAACTCATGAGGGTTTTTGAACGGCTGATGTCGATGCCGGGTGGGTGATATATACAGCAGGAAAGTTATGTGCCAAGCCATAGCCTATTTTGAAGTAATGTTTTTTGGAGCTTGACAGACAAGGTCACCATGAACTGTCAATGTATTGAAAAGAGCGGTGTGAAAATTCCACAAAAATTCTACTTGCGTGTTCAACTCAATAAATACATAAAAAGCATACATGTTTGGACTTCAGGGTTGTAAATAATGGCAACATTTTGATGGCATCAAATGTAAATGATGGCATCCCTTTATCTGCTACATAATAAGTACTGTAGTATATTCATGCCTCAAGAATTCCTTAGGACTGCTTTTCTGAGACTGTTAGGATCATCTCAAAAGGTCTTTTCTTTATTTTGATGTCTTCTCCCTGTGGCAGGTCACTCCACAGCGAGTTCAGCAGGTGTCTTAGACAGCACAGCACATCAATATTTAAATAAAGACCGACAACACGCTGAGACGCAGTAGGGGGTTCTGGGTAGCCAACAGATGGAGAGTCATCTCACCGGTATGGTCTAATCGAACAAGACCGCTGCTGCTTGCTGAGACACATTCCTCATTATCTCATCACCGCAAGACAATTCGATTGTATTATAATCAAAGAAGAATCTCAATATGTCACATCACAATAACGGAGAGGGAACAGTTGAAAGAGATACAAGCCCTTTGATGACTCAAAAAAAATGTCTGAGCGTAGAAAAAGAGAAAAACCGTCGGTGTACTGTATATGGGTGAATCACAAGAAATTTCCAGGTCATATTTCACCCATATTTCAGTCAAGTCACACTTTATTTATTAGCACATTTAAAACAACAGAAGTTGAGCCGCAATGCTGTACAATTTAGAAACAGAGTGCAAACAAGGATAGGTAACTCAAAGGTAAACCATAGAAATGGGAAACGAAAGAGGCCCCAAAACAGATCCCAGGGGAACACCACATGATAAAGGTGCAGATGACGAGGAAGTGGTGCCAACGTTTACAGAAAAAGTCCTGCTCTTCAGATAAGAAGCAAACTACTGTAGTGCCAGGCCCTGGATGTCAACAACAAACTCAAGATGTTTTAGAAGAATATCACGATCAGTCATATCGAACGCTGCACTTAGATCTAACAAGACTAAGATAGCACATGACCCAGAGTCAAGGGATGGCCAAATGCAGTTTGTGACTCTCAAGAGAGCAGACTCAGTACTGTGCAATGCTCTAAAACCAGATTGAAATTTGTCTCTAATGTTGAACTCGTCAAGATATGAGAGGAGCCGAGAATAAACAACTTTCACCGATACCTTTGAAAAAAAGACTTCCGAACTCGCATGCTCTTCAGGACTCGTACCCTGGTCGATTGCAACTCAAGTGCAACGCTCCATCAGTTGAGCTACCGTGCAACTTGCTTGCATTCAAACAAGCTTGTAAATAAAGCTGGTTATATAATGCAAATGTTAAAATGTATCACCTCTCAAGTCACGTGCGTAAGTAAAAGTGTTTATATTTCACGGAATTGAAGATGAACCACTCGTGAGGTCAAACCACAATCAAACTACTGCACTTTTGACAAGAACGGCTCTATAGTCCTTGTAATCAATTCAAAATGAATCAGCTGGAGTGGAGACCGATCGTGTCTCTCATTGGCCAAGGCCTCATCTCAAGATAAGTAATCTTTCCTCGAACCAGAGCTAAGAATTTTCCCCAACTATCAATATAAGGATGCAGATAGCTCCTGCATAGACGTTCTCTGGGGAGAAACAACATTTTAAGCGCCTATGCTCTTTAAACTCACAAACACACATCGCATATCAAGCGCTATCCAGTCCTGTGCGGGTTTATAAACACATATCAGACCATGAGCGAATGCCCTCATAATATATTTAACTGTTTTTCAAAGAGTGTGAATGTTAAAACAAAAAGCTCCGGAACATGCTGTGCTCTCACTGCTCATAGAGCAACACTCCACTGGTGTCTTTATGGGACACTTTGAGCAACAGCTTGTCAAACCCTTCTGAGAAAGTTTAATAGAGTCTCAGTAATCTCTCTTTAAGACATCTTATGATCCTTGGTACATTTGTATGATGTACCAGGGATAATAAGAGAGGCGTCACCATAACAACGTCTTTCCTGCACCATGAGAATGTCGCAGACAGAGCATTCGAATATTATTATCATGTGTTTAAACTCAGCGTTTTATAGTACTTAAAAATACTTTTTTTCACTAGTGATTAACTGTTAAAGTTCACCAAGAGTGGCTCTTTCAGGAGCAATAATGAATACACATGTAGAGACACTAAACACCATCAGTGTAACACATATGACATTAACATTATGCAATAAACATTAACTAAACTACATTAAATATGCATGTTCATAACTGATATTAAAAATAAGAAGAATCATAACTATTCCTATAATATACTCTGAAACGTGATGGGTCACGCAGGGACTTCTGGAAACACCCGATTATTGTTTTTTACTGTTAATTAGATGGCAAAATCATACCTTTGAAATAACACTTTTTTTTCCCGGTAGGCAGATGAACTTTGGGGCAAATCATGGGCGGACTGGCCATAGGGAGATATCATATCTTCCGTGAAATGGGCCGCAATAAGCAAAAATGAGCTGCCACGTTATGCAGAATGGGCCAGGCACAAAATGGCGCAGCAATAAGCCGAAGGGCGCAGTGATATGCAGAAAAGGACAGCGACACAACGGGGGTTGAGCGGGTAGAATTCAATGAAGCTGTCAGCGGAGGACATGTGAGGCATCTATTTCTCAAACTAGAGACTCTGATGTACTTCTCCTCTTGTTTAGTTGCACATCTGGTCTTCCACATCTCTTTCTGTCCTTGTTAGAGTCAGTTGTGCTTTGTCTTTGAAGATTGTAGTTACACCTTTGTATGAAATCTTCAGTTTTTAGGCATTTTCAAGCATTATATCGCCTTCATTCTGATTCTTTTTTGCCATTTATGACCTAATATTGACCTTAAGTCATGCATAATTATTGCATAACACAAAAACAAACATAAAGACACTCAAAAATTACTTTTTTCAAATAGTGATGGTGTTTTTTACATCAGTAATGTCCTGAATATACCTTGTGATCAGTTAAATGCCACTTTGGTGAATTAAAGCACCAATTTCCTTCCGAAACAGCAAAATCTGTACATTATTCCAAACTTTTGGCTTCCAATGTATATATATATAATTACACACACACACACACACACACACATACATATATATATATATATATATATATATATATATATACATATATACTTACATTTTGGTCTGTTCCGCAAATGAAGCTATTGTATGACTGTACAACCCAATCTCATGAAAATTCGTACATATTTTTGCGAGTTGGCTATTTCGGATGGTCTTGCAAACTCTCATTGTAAACTCTCATATCAGTCAGAGCTCGATGTTTGCTCATGTTTCCTACAAGGATCGATATGAAATAGCAGTACCTATAAAAACCCCACCACAGGAATGACTTCCCCTGCACGTGACCGGCTAAAGAGCTAAGATGTCCGATTTATGTCATCATTAATAAAGTGCTCTCAGCTAACATTGCTACCGTTTTATAAATCTAATCAATTAAGAATACAGATTAAGCATGGCTGTCCAGGGAGGATTTTTGACCACAAACACATGACATACTCTCATTTTTATCCCACTGACAAGCCATGCACCATGTAGATAAAGATCTGCTCTGCTGTGAAGGATTTCATCTGACCTCTATATCAGCACCAGACTAATGAAATCCAGAATCAATCCACAATGTCCCTCCCAGACAAAAATGAGTCCCAGATTAAGAATGCAATATGCAATTAACTATTAATAATCCACCTTAACCCAGAAGCCAGTGCTTCATTTATGATCAAGACTCCAGGTCACGTCTATCTTTGACTTGCAGTTGACAGATTGTGACTTTCAAACATGATGTGTGACCAGATGTCATTCAAATGTTGTTTCTTTTTAAATCTCAAACGCATTTACTCACTACAAATGACCTCCACTGTAACACGATGTACAGCATAGTGAGGGACAATGATACTAAAGTAACCCTGACAGTGTGCGTGATATTAGACACAAATCTCCAGATTTATAACAAGACAAAGTGATATTCAGTTCAGCTTTTAAAATGGAATGAATGCACACATTTTTATGCATTTTGACAGATGAATACTCATAATTATATATATATATATATATATATATATATATACAGTATATTATATGTATTGATTTTTTATTTGTTTCATAATTCTTGCATCATTTGTGCACCATCATTTTGTTCCAAACCTGTATGACTATCTTCTGCAGAACACAAAGGTAGACGTTTGACAGTATGATAGCCTCAGTCACCATTCACTTTCATTGCATATTTTCCATACAATGTAAGTGAACGGTGACTGAGGCTGTCATTATGCCAAACATGTCTTATTGTTTTCCATGGAGGAAATACAGGTAATACAGGTTTGAACAATGTGAGGGTGAGTAAATGATGACAGAATGCTACATTTTGGATGAACTGTTTCTTCGGTTAAAGGGACAGTTCACTCAAAAAATTAAAGTTCTCTCATCATTCACTCACCCTCATGCCATCCCAGATGTGTGTGACTTTCTTTCTTCTGCAGAACACTAATGATGATTTTTACAAGAATATTTCAGCTCTGTAGGTCCGTACAATGCAAGTGAAGGGTGACCAGAATTTTGAAGCTCCAAAAAGCATATAAAGGCAGCATAAAAGTAATCCAAACTCCAGAGGTTTAATCCATGTCTTCAGAAATGATATGATAGGTGAGAGTGAGAAACAGATCAATATTTAAGTTTCAGATGTGAAAGTGAAACTAAACATGCACCACATGTGACTTTCTGATGTAAAAGTGAAAGTGAAAGTGGAGATTTATAGTAAAAAAAAAAATCATTTTGATCTGTTTCTCACCCACACCTATTATATCACTTCAGAAGACACGTATTAAAGTGGAGACTTATGGATAACATTTATTGTGCCTTTTTGTGCTTTTTGGAGCTACAAAGGTCTTCACTTGCACTGTAAGGACCAACAGAATGGAGATATTCTTCTAAAAATCTTTATTTGTGTTCAGCAGTAGAAAAAAAGCCATACACATCTGGGATGGCATGAGGGTGAGTAAATGATGAGAGCATTTTCATTTTTGGGTGAACTGTCCCTTTAATAACACAAGAAAATTTAGTTTAAAAATGGTTAAGTACTTGAAAAAAAAAGTATTCATGTTGTTGTAATTAAGTCATAAATGTTACTTAAACTATAAAATGACCAGATCAACCTGATTCAATTAGGCAACGCCAACTAAAGTGATTTTTAAGGGTCAGGTCAAGAAGAAAAGAATAAAGCTAAACCCCCAAAAACATGCATGCAACAAAAAAAAAAGGCTTACCTATGGACATTCATCTCTTGAGGCGGTCTGGTGGCTTTATCATAGGCCACCTTGACAGAAATCCCCAGTATGATGATG
The DNA here is from genome assembly GCA_032164185.1 of Moxostoma hubbsi. Taxonomy (NCBI): domain Eukaryota; kingdom Metazoa; phylum Chordata; class Actinopteri; order Cypriniformes; family Catostomidae; genus Moxostoma; species Moxostoma hubbsi. Next base: position 38,078,470 of record JAVLUX010000024.1, on the reverse strand, counting down.
AAGGCGATGACCCCGCAGGTGATGTATACGGTGGTGTTGGTCTGGTCCAGCGCGGGGTCGTACGTGTCCCCTGTCGGCGCCGGTGAGGGCGGTGGAGTTTTGATCCAGTCGGGCGTGTTGTAGTTGGTACAAATTCTCTGGTCCACTCTCTTGGCTTTCACGGGACAGCAGAACCGGAGAAAGCAGCTCCCGCAGCAGTACCGGTGGTCGGTGTTGTTGCAGGCGAACTCTTTGTCGAACTGGCCGCTCACGTCGTAGTAGCCGAGACAGGTGTCGTGATCGCCGACGATGGGCGATTGGACTTGCGTGATCCGCCGCGGCGCTACGGTCGGAGCCGCGGTGCTGTTGACCTCCTTGATTTTCGGGGGTCTCTTTGGAGTTGGCTTGCTCCTCTTAGCCGTTGATGCCCCCAGGACGCAAAGCGGGTCCAGATAGACCAAGAGCAGCAGGAGATGTCGTATCCCCATGGCTTGACGTGATGGTCAGTGGCAACTTCAGTTGTTGTGACTTCTTCAGACCGCCAATGACCCGCTCATCACGCGCTCTTGCGGGTCCTCCACTCTCCATCTCTGCGCTAACAGTCTCATTCTGTAAGATCGTTGAACGTTTACAGAGTCAAATCAACAACTGTCCTATGATAATTTCACTCTGGAGCGAAGAAGTTCCCCGAGTGAATAAGCTCTGAAACTCGGAATCTTCTCACTTGAGACTGATGATGGCTGCTTTACATTATGTTGGTCTGGAAAGGAAATGCACGTGCCAAAATTATTATTTAACAACCGCATGACATATTTTCTATTGGGTTAAACATGCATGGCGTTGAACATTCCCAATGACAAGCGTAACGGAATTCAGGACCATGGACAGCGCCAACGGTGCTGAATCACTGAAATGGCTTTCCCTATGTTGCACTAAATCTTGCGGGGTTATTTGGGTAGTTTTAGTTAAACCCAGCGTTTGTTCTGCCCCATATATTGCCCAGCTCTGGGTTGCCAATTGGGTTATTTTTAACCCAGGCAATGTTAAAGTGTAGTTCTCTTGGTCCCAATGCAAACCTTTCGATAATGATGCAATGGCATGCATTTAATGCATGCCTTTTCATGACTTTATGTGAACTCTAATCAACATTTTGAATATCGGTGCTTTTAAAAATGCAGTTGTCGCAGCGCACGACCGCTGAAGATCATAGAAACAATAATTCAAGAGGTGATTCAAAATTGTGAAAAAACTTCAAAGAAAGGGTGACCAGCACCTGCACTTTAAACCTGAAACACTTTCCCGTTCACTTTCTCATACATTTTAAAATGCTTTTTTTTTTTTTTTTTTTTTTTTTGTGGAAAAGTTAAGGTCTACATTATTAACATAAATAACACAAATAAACGCACGACGGACTTATTTATTGATGGAATAAAATTGCGCATGTTAAAGAAACATTTTTAATTTCGTGTTCACACTTTTCCCTTTCTCACCTTAAAAAAAATAATCTAGTAATGTTACCTCTCATTTTCCAGATTCATTCATGAAGAAGCCAAAAAGTGGACTGAAATATAAAGAAATGGACAGCACTTACGAGTCCAGCGCGCCCGGCTCCGGGATGTCAGACACTGCGCCTCCGAACCGTACACGGAGAGAGAGATGTATGCTCCGCTCTCTCTCTCTCTCTCTCTCTCTCTCTCTCTCTCTCTCTCTCTCTCTCTCTCTAATTCAGATTCAAATGAGCTTTAGTGGCATGACAAATTGTACATTGTATTGCCAAAGCATTTACACAAGAATGAAAAATAAAAATGAACAAAGTAGAACAAATTCTGCATTGAACAAATGTGGAAAAACAGGGAAAAAATAAAGAAATAAAATAAACAGTGTCTATACTGTCAGTGGTGTGTATGTTTGCATATGTGTGTGTACAAGAGTTTGTGTGAGTGTGTGTGTGTGTATGTGTGTGTGTATGTATGAGTGTGTGTGTACAAGAGTTTGTGCGAGTGTGTGAGTGTGTGTATGTATGTGTGTGTATGTATGTGTGTGTGTATGTATGTGTGTGTGTGTATTGATGTACTTTGCTTCAAATTCTGTATTGAACAAGAGTGGAATAACAGGGGATACATGCAGTGTCTATAATTTCAGTGGTGTGTATGTTTGCATATGTGTGTATAAGAGTTTGTGTGAGTGTGTGTATGTGTGTGCATGTGTGTGTGCATGTGTGTATGTGTGTCTGTGTCTTTTTGTGGCAGGAATTTCAAATTTGGGAAAGAAGTGTTTTGGAATTTCATTATAATTAGGGCAGGTGGTGAAGAAGTGCAGCTCTGTTTCTATTTGTCCTTGGCTACAGTACGGGCATAACCTGCCCTCTCTGGGCATCAGCTCTGTATCTGCCCTTCTCTATCGCCAGTGCTGTCTGTCTGTCTGTCTGTCTGTCTGTCTGTATCTGCCCTTCTCTATCGCCAGTGCTGTCTGTCTGTCTGTCTGTCTGTCTGTCTGTCTGTATCTGCCCTTCTCTATCGCCAGTGCTGTCTGTCTGTCTGTATCTGCCCTTCTCTATCACCAGTGCTGTCTGTCTGTCTGTCTGTCTGTATCTGCCCTTCTCTATCGCCAGTGCTGTCTGTCTGTCTGTCTGTCTGTATCTGCCCTTCTCTATCGCCAGTGCTGTCCGTCTGTCTGTCTGTATCTGCCCTTCTCTATCACCAGTGCTGTCTGTCTGTCTGTCTGTATCTGCCCTTCTCTATCTCCAGTGCTGTCTGTCTGTCTGTCTGTATCTGCCCTTCTCTATCGCCAATGCTGTCTGTCTGTCTGTCTGTCTGTATCTGCCCTTCTCTATCGCCAGTGCTGTCTGTCTGTCTGTCTGTCTGTCTGTCTGTATCTGCCCTTCTCTATCGCCAGTGCTGTCTGTCTGTCTGTCTGTATCTGCCCTTCTCTATCACCAGTGCTGTCTATCTGTCTGTCTGTCTGTATCTGCCCTTCTCTATCACCAGTGCTGTCTGTCTAACTGTCTGTCTGTCTGTATCTGCCCTTCTCTATAGTCAGTGCTGTCTGTCTGTCTGTATCTGCCCTTCTCTATCGCCATTGCTGTCTGTCTGTCTGTCTGTATCTGCCCTTCTCTATAGTCAGTGCTGTCTGTCTGTCTGTATCTGCCCTTCTCTATTGCCAGTGCTGTCTGTCTGTCTGTCTGTCTGTCTGTATCTGCCCTTCTCTATCACCAGTGCTGTCTGTCTGTCTGTCTGTCTGTCTGTCTGTATCTGCCCTTCTCTATCGCCAGTGCTGTCTGTCTGTCTGTATCTGCCCTTCTCTATCGCCAGTGCTGTCTGTCTGTCTGTCTGTCTGTATCTGCCCTTCTCTATCGCCAGTGCTGTCTGTCTGTCTGTCTGTATCTGCCCTTCTCTATCGCCAGTGCTGTCTGTCTGTCTGTCTGTATCTGCCCTTCTCTATCACCAGTGCTGTCTGTCTGTCTGTCTGTCTGTATCTGCCCTTCTCTATCTCCAGTGCTGTCTGTCTGTCTGTCTGTATCTGCCCTTCTCTATCGCCAATGCTGTCTGTCTGTCTGTCTGTCTGTATCTGCCCTTCTCTATCGCCAGTGCTGTCTGTCTGTCTGTCTGTCTGTCTGTATCTGCCCTTCTCTATCGCCAGTGCTGTCTGTCTGTCTGTCTGTATCTGCCCTTCTCTATCACCAGTGCTGTCTATCTGTCTGTCTGTCTGTATCTGCCCTTCTCTATCACCAGTGCTGTCTGTCTAACTGTCTGTCTGTCTGTATCTGCCCTTCTCTATTGTCAGTGCTGTCTGTCTGTCTGTATCTGCCCTTCTCTATCGCCATTGCTGTCTGTCTGTCTGTCTGTATCTGCCCTTCTCTATAGTCAGTGCTGTCTGTCTGTCTGTATCTGCCCTTCTCTATTGCCAGTGCTGTCTGTCTGTCTGTCTGTCTGTCTGTCTGTCTGTATCTGCCCTTCTCTATCACCAGTGCTGTCTGTCTGTATCTGCCCTTCTCTATCACCAGTGCTGTCTGTCTGTATCTGCCCTTCTCTATCGCTAGTGCTGTCTGTCTGTCTGTCTGTATCTGCCCTTCTCTATCACCAGTGCTGTCTGTCTGTCTGTCTGTATCTGCCCTTCTCTATCGCCAGGCTGTCTGTCTGTCAGTCTGTATCTGCCCTTCTCTATCGCCAATGCTGTCTGTCTGTCAGTCTGTATCTGCCCTTCTCTATCGCCAGTGCTGTCTGTCTGTCAGTCTGTATCTGCCCTTCTCTATCGCCAGTGCTGTCTGTCTGTCAGTCTGTATCTGCCCTTCTCTATCGCCAGGCTGTCTGTCTGTCTGTATCTGCCCTTCTCTATCGCCAGTGCTGTCTGTCTGTCTGTCTGTATCTGCCCTTCTCTATCGCCAGTGCTGTCTGTCTGTCTGTCTGTATCTGCCCTTCTCTCTACAGGCTGTCTGTCTGTCTGTCTGTCTGTCTGTCAGTCTGTATCTGCCCTTCTCTATCGCCAGTGCTGTCTGTCTGTCAGTCTGTATCTGACCTTCTCTATCGCCAGGCTGTCTGTCTGACTGTCTGTCTGTATCTGCCCTTCTCAATCGCCAGGCTGTCTGTCTGTCTGTCTGTATCTGCCCTTCTCTATCGCCAGTGCTGTCTGTCTGTCTGTTTGTATCTGCCCTTCTCAATCGCCAGGCTGTCTGTCTGTCTGTCTGTATCTGCCCTTCTCTATCGCCAGTGCTGTCTGTTTGTCAGTCTGTATCTGCCCTTCTCTATCGCCAGTGCTGTCTGTCTGTCAGTCTGTATTTGCCCTTCTCTATCGCCAGGCTGTCTGTCTGTCTGTTTGTATCTGCCCTTCTCTATCGCCAGTGCTGTCTGTCTGTCAGTCTGTATCTGCCCTTCTCTATCGCCAGGCTGTCTGTCTGTCTGTCTGTCTGTATCTGCCCTTCTCAATCGCCAGGCTGTCTGTCTGTCTGTCTGTATCTGCCCTTCTCTATCGCCAGTGCTGTCTGTCTGTCTGTTTGTATCTGCCCTTCTCAATCGCCAGGCTGTCTGTCTGTCTGTCTGTATCTGCCCTTCTCTATCGCCAGTGCTGTCTGTCTGTCAGTCTGTATCTGCCCTTCTCTATCGCCAGTGCTGTCTGTCTGTCAGTCTGTATTTGCCCTTCTCTATCGCCAGGCTGTCTGTCTGTCTGTTTGTATCTGCCCTTCTCTATCGCCAGTGCTGTCTGTCTGTCAGTCTGTATCTGCCCTTCTCAATCGCCAGTGCTGTCTGTCTGTCTATCTGTATCTGCCCTTCTCTATCGCCAGTGCTGGCTGTCTGTCTGTTTGTATCTGCCCTTCTCTCTACAGGCTGTGGTCACTCAGTCTATCTATCTAGTTCTCTCTACATCTCTCTTTCACTCTATCTCTCTCTATCTCTCTGTCTCTACAATCATGTTCTGTTCAATTAGAAATAGCATCAAATCTTAAAAGAAATTGATAACATATATATTTATTCTCACATCTATAAGCACATTCATTTATCTAAGACATTCTAAGGTGGTTAACTGGTCTTAGCTGGTTTAAGATGGTTTAGCTGGTGTTTCGACCAGCTGTAGAGTCTAACAAGCTTGTCCTGGCACGGAGATCAACTAAACCATCTAAAACCAGCTATAACTGTACCAGCAAACCATTTTAGACAAGTTTATACAGTTTCATTTCCGCTGGGTAGTTTATGATCATGAAAAATAAAGAGTAAAAATAACCAATCAATGACATTATAAGTTCTTATTACTGGTGCACAAAAAACTTCAATGTTCAGGGTCATTAGTGTATTTATGTGTATTGAAAAATGAACTGTAACAATAACATTATTAGAGTGTAAATTGGTTCCTAAAAATAACCAAATAGCATCAATACACACTTATATGGGAATGTTGATCCAGGAACACATCCTAATCATCTAAATTATGAAAACTGAGACTATTCAATTGTGTACAGAACATTGAGATTTGAGACTCGACTCGATTTAACACTGTTTTGACTTCTTTAGAAGCCAGAAAGTTCAGGAAGAGATTATGAAACCAGGCTCATCATTATTGGGATCAGATTTTCAACCAAGAGGTTTTAGGAAGCACAGTAATTAGAGCAACAGGAATGGAATTCCGACTGTAGGAAATTTTCTTTGTGAGTTTTAATGTCTGGAGGTTTTTTGTGCCTTTGTGTCTGAAAGAAAGGAGAAAGAACAGACAATAACAGTTCTGTTGGGCATAATAACAGTCCTCTTGCTGTTAGGAACAAGCTGATTGTATTAAGTGATATTCCCTTCGACTTCAGAACAAATCCGGGTTCCAGTGAGGCACTTACAATGGAAATGAATGGGGGCCAATCTGTAAACGTAAAAATACTCACAGTTTTAAAAGTATAGCCACACGACATAAAGGATATGCATGTTAATGTGACTTTAGCCTGATAAAATCTCCAACTAACCATTTCTGTGTAAAGTTTTTCCAATTTTACAACTTTGCTGCTTTGGCAATGTAGCACTTTAAACCCTAAAACCCTAAAATGACTATAACAAAAACGACAATTTCAACAACTTTACATCCCAAATAATACACAGGTTTAAACAGAATGAATGTAAGTCAATTTATAAAATTATAAGCTTCACATTTCTGCCTTTAAACCCTCCAAAAATGGTCCCCATCCACTTCCATTGTAAATGTTTCACTGTAATCTCGATTTTTTTCAACATAGTCTCTTTTTCAAGGTCAGTCCACTCAATGGCAGTTTTGAGAACGTTCTTGGGCAATTTGGGCAGCTATTTTCAAATGTAAACAAGCAGCATGACAGTGCAGCTCCGATCTACTTGAATGGGGTAAAGACCGAAATCTCCAAGACGGTTGGTCAAGATTACAATAAAAGAACATACTTCCAATAAGTAGCAAAATCTGACAACACTGTGCGGCTTTGCTCGAGCGGTCCAGCTTCTCTAGGCCTCGGCACTTGAGGGCAATAGTGGTCTGGCATCCAAGCCCGTTGGCCATGACACGTGCTCCAACTCACGCCGGGGTTCCAGGGTGTGGGTCCGGCGACACATCTATCTCGCACCGGACTGCTCCATTCCTGGACCTGTAAAGATGCCAAAAGCTGTTACAATATAATCAGTCCCTGAGATATTTGGTTCCAGTGGGCGGACCGAAATATCTCGAAACCGAAAATGTTCACGACTCAAGTTCAACGTGTCTAAAGGATTATTTTGAAAAGGTATATAAGTTTCAGCGTAAAACGAAGTGTGTAATAACTACAATATTCAGATTTTTGTAACAGTTTGATGTTTATAAAAGCAATATGTGTTATGATTAGTTTTGTGTTCCTGAAGTAGGTATTGAGCAAAATGAGAGTACAACAGAGCGAACTTTAGCAAATACAAATATAATAGTCTACAGATATCATGCATTGTATTTCCATTAGCCGTTATCATTAACAGCAACGACTAAAATAAACCTGCAGAAGTATCTGTGATTTAATCACATTTTCGTTGCTTATTTTGTAAACAGACTATGACTACAGGACTAATAGCTTATTACCACATGCCAACATGAAATAAACCCTATTGTCTGTTCATTGCATGACCATGTGTTGCACTGTGGACAATATACATCAACCTCTTTCAGTCATTTCATCTAAAAAGATCTTCATCTGTATTTATACAGTATATTTACTGTTATATAATGTTGTTTGATGATAGCTTTCAACTTTTAGCGATCTATGGACAGGGTTACATGGTGAGTAATGGGATACATGTAACTGGATTACATATTTAAAATACAAAATATAAGTAACTGTATTCCACTACAGTTACAGTTTAAATCGTTGGTAATTACACAACAGTTACATTCAAAAGTATTTTGACTACTGAAGAGATTAATTTGCATTTGTTTCATTTAATATTTAGTCCTTTCATATGGAAAACATTTATACATACAAATGATGCGATCTTATGATGTGTTAAATTCATACGAGCAGACAGAGAAGTACGTTTGAAGTAAGTTTAGAGCAGAAGAAATAGAAATAAACCTTGTGTAAATTGTTAGCTTTATGCTACGCTAAAATGCTATTTCTAGCTATTTTACATGCACATGTTACCAGACATGATCATATTTACTTATCAAGAAAATTCACGTTGGATCATAATTTATCTTTTCTAGTAAGATCTTTGATATTAGGGCAAAAATCATATTCTTGATAATCATTTTTATATTGTTTTCCTGTTAAAATATCTAAATATCCTTAAAACAAGATCAATTTGATTAATCTTGTTTTAGAAACAACACTGCAGAAGATATTTGTTTTTTTTTTATATGTGTATTTTGAGTTTTCATAGTCAAAACAAGTGAATAAATCTACCAGTGCTGAAGAAGTAATCCAAGGTATTTAGATTACATTACTGACTTTGAGTAATCTAATGTAAACATTACAAATTACATTTTACAGCATGTATTCTGTAATCTGTAGTGGAATACACTTCAAAAGTAACCCTCCCAACCCTGACCATGGTGACGAGGTACTTTACCCTGTTCTGACAAACTGACTCATGCTGAACATACTTAGCATCCTTTTCCTCCATTAGACAAACAGATAAACTCCTTCACATATCGGCTTGTGGGTGAACGCTCCTTTTATTCAACATCACAATGAATCTGTTGAAAGAGAGTGAAACTGCAGGAAAAGGATGACAATATAATACATCTACTTGAATCTCTAACAACACCACTCCAATAGGAGGTTTTGTTTTGTTCTTTTGTTAAATATTTCATTACATATACAGTAGCTAAACAATAAATACAGCAATTATCAGAAACACTCACAGACAGACAGATGCTTTCAACAAGCGATCACAGGAAGAATGGCTTCAGTAGTCTAGTGTGACAGTACTGAATACTGAATAAACCTGTATCAGAATGTTAGCTGGCAACCATTTAAAAGACTGCTTTATAAGTTATGTACATATTAATCACATGAAACAATGTTACCACAGCCTAATCATTTGAGGAAGGAGTCACCATGAGCGTGGCTCTTCTTGGTAAGATAACGAGTGGATACACTGACACCCGGGACGGACAGGTTTGGCGACCTTGGTGTGCGCACATGTTAAGTTTGTACTGTGATGATTTCACCTCTAAAGAACTAAATTGTGCCAAAAAATGACCAAAAAAATGACTAAAACAGCAATTGCGAGTGGGTTGGCCAATGGGGTGGCCAGGCTTCGGTCCATGGTGGCCACGGCAACCTCTGGCCACCCCCTAGATCCGCCACTGCAAGCAGGAAATGTTAGTGGAACAATGATATATATATATATATATATATATATATATATATATATATATTACGTCATTGTTCCATGAACATTTCCTGCTTGTCAAAAATGAATGGGATCAATTGGAAATTGGTCAACCCGCCTTACAAGTAAAATAGCCAATCACCTTTATATATATATATATATATATATATATATATATATATATATATATATATATATATATGTAATAATGTTCAAAAGACAACTGCAATTTTAAATGACATAATGAATAGGAAGTGACCTATTTGAAGTTTTCCGAGGAGCTAATTTGGCAAGTTCTACTCTCAATTTAACATTCATAAATTATTGTTTTTTCATGCTTGACTTCATGAGATTACTGAGGCACAGCATATCCACACCATCATAAAATAGGAAAAAAGTTTTGCCTATATTGATTTTGTATTTTATTCAAAATCTAACAAAGAATTAATCACTTTTCTAAAATATTAAAGGCAAAGAATGACTCTCGATAGGAAAGAACATGTATAATTTGTAGATTGTGTTAAAACAGGAGTTTAAAGAACCTCATTCTATGGGCTCGTTGGTCTGCAGGATTGCAAATGAGCGCTGTCTTCCTGTCAATCAAAGGCGAGTGTGCTTTAGACAGACGCGCAGTAGGAGGACGAATTGTCCATTAGATTGAAACTGCTCCCCCTCAGAAGAGCGACCTCAGCAAAAAATCCCTGGCAGGTAACGTCAGCACTGACATTGATTTAGGAATTATGAGGCGGAAATTTGAGCTCGCTGAAAAGACATAATTAATCACAGAGGAATATTCAGCTGTGTAGATGCTCGCCCACTCAAGCTGTTCCTTCGAGAGACCTCCTAGAGCTAAATGCACACCGCCGGCCTCAAAACTTCAGTTAAACATTGATAATAGCGGATCGTTTTATTGATAAACGGAGAAACATTTGCTGACCAGTTTAAACGTTTGTCTGAGCTGTAGCTTAGCAGTTAACGCACACGTGCAAGCGCTGCGGCGCTTATGCAGGTGATGCAAGTTCAGTTCTTGGATCCCATTCACATCTCTTCTCCACATCATATGTACTCTCTTGTGTCCTGCAAAAAAGATGAAAAAAGATAGAAATTCAATAGAAATATTAAAATAATCTTGATGGCCTCAAGAGCAGTATGATAACATGGGAAATGTTGTTTCCACATTGTGCCAACTCACCGACAAGTGCAGTCTCCTATCAGACATTTGCATCAGCTTCAGTGAGTTACCGGAAGCACGTTGCATCAGCAGCATGGGAAACACAGGTTCAGATAATGCGTTGAAACGAGAACAAATTCTCCATTCGCATAATCAGTGACGAGTACGATTCTGAGGTTGTTTTTTTACCTGTTACATTACATATTTACTCCACTGATGGTTATGTTTAGGTTAGGTTACAGCTCGCTTTTGGTGCCCCTCTGTGGACATTACACCTGAAAAATGGAGCTCACACGTGCCCATATGCCCAAAAACACTTACCGCTTTGGCCACTTGGGGCAGTATTTCAAATTTCAATAAGCATATACCAATTTTAGCTAAAAGAAAATCAACCTACTGTTTCCGATTTCACTGTGCCATAATTGACGGCATTTGTTCGCGCATGTTCCCCTACTAATTGCGATATATTCCAGATTTAAAAGAATATTCCAGGTTCAATACAAGTTAAGCTCAATCAACAGCATTTTGAGTGAGGTTTACACATACCGCACAGCTATCACGTACAGTTTAGGGGCGGCTGTGTCTCAGGTGGTAGAGCGGGTCGGCTGCTAATCGCAGGGTTGGCGGGTCGATTCCCGGCCCACTTGACTCCACATGCCGAAGTGTCCTTGGGCAAGACACTGAACTCTAAGTTGCTTCAATGGCAGGCTAGCACCTTGTTTGGCAGCTCTGCCGCCATTGGTGTGAGTGTTTGTGTGAATGGGTGATTGGGACACAGTGTAAAGCGCTTTGGTAACCTCTAAGGTTAAAAAAGAGCTATATAAGTGAAGACCAATTACCAGCTGGATCCTGTTACAGTTACAGTAAGGCCCATGCAATGGAAGTAGTAGTGATGGACCTGGGCTAGTCCATCACTAACAGTAGGTCTGTCGTTAAAGATTTAAGATATATATGTTAATCAATTCATACAGAAAATAAATCATGGGACATTTACTTCTGAATCTAGACTGTTGCGCTCTATTAACAAAGTGTGTTTGAGTAAAGCACTAATATGCAAATGTCCTCAGATGAACCAGCACGGCAATCTGTGAAGCTTGAGTTGTTCTTGATAAAAAGAATCAGTAACGAAGTTGACAAGCACCTAATTAAGCATCAAACTAAAACTCCATCAGAACAAGGAACGCTCTCGCTGCATGTAAAACAGGCTTCAGGGTTTCCTCCATACATTTCACACACACACAGACAGACAGACACACACACACACACACACATACTGTATCTGTACAAAGATCAGATGTGGACATGTGTTGCTTGCTATCTTGTAACAGCAATGAACCGAATCCACCAGAGAAAGGAACATTTACATGATTTAATCATCACTCTCCCACTCATCAGTGTATATGTGGTTTACAGGAAGATATCATTTAATTCAGCTATACAGATCTGGTTCTCTGACCCGGCATCCCTTGAGAAACACCTACAGGAGTGTTTAGACAGGAAGTGAAGAATAGAAACTGCTCACATCTTTGTACATGACAGGCCTACACACACACACACACACACGCACACACACTCTCTCTCTCTCTCTCTCTCTCTCTCTCTCTCACTCTCTCTATCTATCTCTCTCTCTCTCTGGCTATGTTTGGAATAGATTACTAGTTTCCTGCTTACTGCATACTGTGATGTACCTGCTGTACATCACCTACTGCTATTATACTTTACTGCTAAAACATAATGCTTGATATGCAAAGATAAACAAGTTAAAATGTAGTATGCGACATACAGAACGTCAAGAACATAATTTCATTCAGCAACTGTGTCATCTGGTTATTTCCAGTATTGGGTAAGTTACTCAAAAACAGTAATCCACTACAATAAATACTTCTTTAAAAATTGTAATCAGATTACTTCACTGATTGCTTCAGCGTGTAAGCAATCAAATACTAATCAATTTACATTAAAGTTACTTTCAAAAATATTTTCACAGAAAAAGCAACGGACGTACATGTGAACCTATAAATTCATATTGTAAATGTATTATACATATACTGTATAATATTAGTTAACAAAAATGCATAACCCAAGTATGCAGGGGGGGTTACAGTGCAGTCTTAAAGATGCTCGCTACATCCCCTGAAGTTCGCTAGTTCAAATCTCAGGGTGTGCTGAGTGACTCCAAGTTGGCCCGATTGCTAGGGAGGGTAGAGTCACATGGTGTAACCCCCTCGTGGTTGCTATAATGTGGTTCATTCTCATTGGGGCGCGTGGTGAGTTAAGCGGGGATGCTGCGGTGGTTGGCATGAAGCCTCCATACGACAAGCCCTCAATGCACTCAACAAGCCACGTGATAAGATGCGCAGGTTGAAGTTCTCAGATTCGGAGGCAGCTGAGATTCGTCCTCTGTCACCCAGATTGAGGCGAATCACTACGTGACCACGAGGAATTAAAAGCATGTTGGGAATTGGGGGAAAAATCCCCTAAAGTAATAATTGTATTACTGTATCTTTTTACTTTGTAATCAGATTACTCCCAACACTGATCAATTCAGAAATATGTAAATATGGTTATTATTTTGTTTTAATCCAATTTTGTGTGTTTGCTAAGGTATTTTGACTGGTATTTACCAGGTTGCTTTGAGGTTGACAGAGCAATTTGGGTGGTTGCTATGGTGTTCTGGGTGGTTGCTAGGTTGTTGCCTACTGGCCCAAGTCAGAAGAGCTCACCCCCACAGACTGACCGCACAGTGAAATCAGAAACAGTAGGTTGACTTTCTATAGCCAAAATCATTCTGTGCCTATCGAAATGTGAAACACTGCCCCCAGTGGCCAAAGGGATAAGTGATGTTGGGCGGATGGGCACGTGTGAACTCCACTTTCTGTGTGTAATGTCCACAGAGAGATTTTTCAGCTGTACAGGCTGCAATTGGCCCAAAACTGGTTGGGTAGGTCGCTGTCCTTTTCTGCATATCACGGCACCATTGTGTGGTCTGTTCTGCATAACGTGGTGGCTCGTTTTAGCTTATCGTGACCCATTCAGCACTTTGCGCAGCTGACACACCGGACCGCTTGGTTCTCCCAATGGCCAGTCCGCCCCAGATCAGCTCCAAGTTGCGAAAATGCCGGGTATGCAAGATTACCAGTACAGCCCTGCTCCGAATCATGCTCATGGCAGATTATGCAATTACTGCCTGTTTCAATGCAGGATCTGAACCCAGGTCTCTCATGCTGGCGAAAGAACGGACTTCTGGTTGTGCCACAGGGGAAGGTAATCCTGCTGGAGCCGAAACAACATGCCGACTTCCCATGTGATCATGTTGACCCTCAAGTATATTTGATATGGCTTGGGTCCCTCCTTAATGTCTGCCAAGAGATAATCATAAGTCTGATCTCTTAGTAAAATAACAGCACACCTCTCCTCAACAAGCTGCATGATTTGAAAAGAGTGCAGGACGAGTTAAAAACTGAACGTTTAATACTTAGTGTTAATGGTTTGATTAACTCACTGACACAAAGTAATAATAATAGTGACGCTTGCTCTGTGCTGAAGTGCAAAAATCTCCACAAGCCTTCCTCATCTGTCCCACAGACGGTCTGCCAAACCGGAGGAACGTGTTGCTGTGTTCTCTACATGAATCAATTACCATTTGTGTCTAAATGCCAGTGATATGGACACTAGGTGAGACGGGTGAAGGGCCAGAGAGACCAAAGCAGAGATCAAGAGAGCAAACAGCTCTCATCCCACAAGAAAAGAGATTTTTGCAGTTTGCAAATGTTGAGCAAGCACCATTTTTGGAACATCTGTGTATAGTGGTCATGGAGGGGAACAGAATGGGGGCCAACCCATAAATCCTCACTGTTTCAAAGAAACAGTAAAAAAAGAGTGTGTTAACATGATTTTCATGTGATAAAATTGCTTCCTAATCTTTTCTGTGTTGAACTCGTTTGAAGAGTTGCTTGTGAGATGTTGTAGGTCAAGGCATGAAACTTTCAAACTCGCCAGATCTCAAACTTCCACCTTCTCTCTCTCTTTTTAATAGCTCCTCTGCTGCTCATTTGATATCTCTCTCATCAAAGCAATTTATCAAAAGTGCAAGCGAAGTACTTCCTCTAATCAGCCCAATCAGGCATTAAGATCCTGCCATTCTTACACACATACACTCGCTCGCCCCAACGCCTGTGCCTGCTTGAGTCTCGGTCTCTCTGCATCTGTTGTCTCACCGCTCTCAGACTTTCAATGACACTTTAAAGGATTTAACAAAAAGCATTCATTCCATAAATGCACACACGTGAAAGCTGTATCGCTGACAGAATAATTACATCAAATTGACAGTAACACAACACATTTGGAAAACGAATTTGTATCTACTGGTTTACGTGGCTTGACCGGGCCAATGGCGTATGTTTGGGGCAGGCCACTATACGGGACTATTTATTAGGCCAAAGAATTGGGCCATTTACCGTTATTAAATGCATTTCATACATTATGTGAGAATAATCAATAATTAGGTTTCTGGACTGCACGCAAGACTGTTTAGAGTGAGTTTCATTGAGCACCAGTCCAGAGGCGAACAAATTACCTTAGTTATTTTTGAGCACCAGACTGAGAGACTGAGAGAGATGTGAGGTATTGACATCCTTGACAGGGAGAACAATGAGGAAATACCCTTAATTAATAACACTAAGCGAATAAACAGTCTAGTAATTACCAATCGCACTTTAAATGACCAAACGCCGATGGCCCGAAACATAATCTACACTAGGGCTGGGCGATATGGCAACAACAACTATATCTCAGTATTTTTCAGCAGGATATTCAAGATATTCATGTATTAATTTGCTCTGAAATGGACTAATCAGAGGAACCATCATTCCATAGAGTCAATGTTGTTAATTAGTTTCAGAATGTTTAATGCAAGAAGTAAAAATCTAGTTAAAAGAGTAATTCCAGGGAAGAATGATACTTAATCATTTTTTATATGAAACAATACATCAGTACATAGTTGCCTAACTAAAATCATTATTTATCAGCATAACTTTAAACTGCATATATACTGTGCTCTGAAAAAGTATTTGCCCCCTTCCTGATTTGTTCTATTTTTGTGTTTTTCAAACTAAATTGTTTCAGATCTTCAAATAAGATATAAAAAAGGCAACCTGAGTAACACAAAATACATTTTTCAAATGTATATATATATATATATATATATATATATATATATATATATATTGAAGCAAAAATGCATCCAACAGCTATATCACCTATGTGAAAAACTAACTGCCCCCTTAAACTTAATAGCTGGTTGTGCCACCTTTAGCAGCATCAACTGCAAACAAATGCTTCTGATAACTGGAGATCAGTCTTTAACAATGCTGTGGGGGAATTTTGTCCCAATCTTTATTGCAGAACTGCTTTAGTTCAGCCATATTGGAGGGTTTTCGAGCATGAACTGCATGTTTAAGGTCTTGCCACATCATCTCAATCGGATTCAACTCAGGACTTTGACTAGGTCACTCCAAAACTTTAATTTAGCTTCTTTTGAGCCATTCAGAGGTGGACTTACTCTTATGCTTTGGATCATTGTCTTGCTGCATAATCCAGTTGTGCTTGAGCTTCAACTCAAAGAATGATGACCGGACAATCTCCTTTAGGATTTTCTGGGAGAGAGCAGAATTCATTTTTCCCTCAATTATTGCAAGTCGTGCTGGCCCTGAAGCAGCAAATCATCCCCACACCATCACACTACCACCACCATGCTTGAAATACAATACAAATACTTTTTCACACAGGCCCAGTTGGAAAAGTTAAACTTCGAGAGCTTTGCTTTCACAATCAGAGTATTTCTTGTAATTAATTGCACGCATTACAAGGAATGATCATGAAATAAGTCTAATTATGGCTCTAGATATGAACTTGCATGGAGTATCTTTCTGGCTGAACTGTCCAGAGCATGCCTTTCAATGAGAGTAGAGAGCGATAGAAAATGAATAGAAATGGACAAGGTAGTGAAAGCTTTTGATTTGGCTTCGAGCTCTGAGTTCGGTTCTCCTGAGGCATAAATTATGAAACACTCTGACCATTTTAAACAGAAGAGGAAAAGAGGTGAAGACAGTACAGAGACAAGAGAGAATTACCCACAATGCTCTGCTCTGCCCCAATTAACTAAGACAAATGGGCCACATGTATTAGTTTGACACATCAAAATAGAGGTCACGTCAGTGTGTGAACCCAGATAGAGGATCAGCTCTACAGCCAGTGAAAGTCAGGCAGGAACGACGAGTCATTAGTCTGAACTTTGAGTGTTTCTAGAAGGTATGGAGCTGCTGCGTTGAAGCCACACTGCGGTTCAGCAGTAGATGAGAAACAAGAGACCCTTCAAAGGCTCCGAGACAGACTTCTTCATCAGAGGTGGATGAAAGCAGCTATAGCCTGACGGGACAAAGAACAGGAGAATTAGCCAGACAGTAGGGATGTGCCCGAAGCTGAATACCTTATTCGGAAATGCACAAATAATGACTTCAAAGCGAATAACAGATTAATCCGAATAATTCAAAAAATATTCGGAAGACTGATCATTCAACGAGCACAAGTATTAAGCGGTATTATATTAATAAATATATCCAAAATTACATTTACATACAAAATTTAAGCAATGATGAGTCTGGGAAGCCAATATTACTACAGTGTAAACCTTATGAATGATAATGTGCACAGTGTGATTTCAAGTTCATTGGTTGGCCACATTCTTGTCTCCGTTTCAGTCTCTGTTAATTGCACGTGTCTCAGAAAACTAAGAACCTATATCATACATATTTTCCACTTCTTATAATGTCTTTTAACACATTAACACCAACTGTTGCACACAATTCACATGGAAGGATCCATAAACCAACCAAAAACGTGATGTTGAATTGATGATTTTGTAGCGGAGCTCGTCTCTGTCTCTTAAAACTGACCCCATTTATATCCACATCACCAATTAAGGTAATTGCATGCTTTAGCCTTTATTCCCAAACAGTTTAAATGGTCCTTAGAGGTTTAAATACTTGTAAATCTATTCAGAATATTCCTGCACATGCATGAAGCATTGCAGAGAAAACAAAACATGTGCATTTTTCCTGCTTTTCTCTTCTAGAAATTTATAGAGGCTCGCTCTTGCTATTTATTCCACTGTATTTAGCCATTTCTGCACATGTAATTGAACTAAATAACTATGTCCTCCACATTACGTTAAAATATTTGCACACAAATTAAGTCTCAAGTGTAGCCTATCATAAACATTTCTGCTATAATTGACAGTGCTTTCACCTGTTTGTAGGCTTAATAAAAAAAATTCTCATTTATTTTAATGTTTGCATTTTATTTAATATTCGCAGAAAAATGTGTGCTTGACATTTCACAATTGCTTGGCACCTCGTGCCTCCAGAATAGCATTGTTATACTTGCGCACTGCACATGAACTTAAACATATACTTGCACATTGCAGACGTAAACCAAAATTCTTTTTCAGCAGATATTAATGTCAAAAGTACCTCCTATAGGCCTATTCGAGGTATATTTTATATACAGAAGCTATAAATGCAAGAGAGTTACATTTTAAAATTAGTTTTGAGCCACTTCCAGTTGAAGCCACGCCCACATCCGGTCCTATCCAAATACAGAGACAGATACAGATAATGGCTTCGCTGCACACCCCTACCAGACAGACAGAGAAAGAGTGTTGGTATCTTTGAGAATGAATATATTTGAGTCTAATTACTTTTTTAGGAAGGATATCATTGGTGAAATTTGAATAAATTAATTTTCAGCCAAATGATAGCTGACTTAGGATCAACCCAGAGATAAAAAAAAGAACAATTACCAGAGATAAATCTACCAGACGTCATGGTTTGGGAAGTATAATATACCTTTGTCAGGGTCGATGCCATTTTTATTTTGACGTGAATGAATATGAGGCTGTGAAGGAAAGACACACATTCTGTTTACTACTGTCTTTAAACGCACTCATCTGGGAGTGAGATCAGAAACAGTGGCTTGAATTTTCTTTAGCTAAAATCGGTCTGTGCTTACCGAAATTTGAAACACTGCCTTTTGTGGCCAAAGCGGTAAGTGTTGTTGGGTGTATGGGCACGTTTCCAGGAGTAATGTCCACAGAGGGGCGCCAAAAGCGAGCTGTGCATTTGGTTGTTTTCAAAAGTACAGGCTGAAGAGGAATGCATACTTTATAAACTTACCCCAACCCAAACCCCAAACCTAACCCTAACCATCAGTGGAGTGAAAATATAGCAATAGGGGGGAAATTACAACCTCTGCTTCTGGGGAAGGGGAAGGTAAACACATTGATGCCCATGCAAAAAAGTAAATGGTCTGCACTTATATAGCACCTTTTTAACCTTAGTGCTTATGAAAGTGCTTTACACTGTGACTCATTCACCCATTCATACACCAATGACAGTTGGTGCATGCAAAGCAAAGCACTAGCCTGCCATTGGGAGCAACTTGGGGTTCAGTGTCTTGCCCAAGGACACTTTGTCATGTTGAGTTGTGTGGGCCGGGAATCGAACCACCAACCCTGCGATCAGTGGACAACCCACTCTACCACCTGAGCCACAGCCACCCCTGTCTGATTGGAGATGGCACTTTTCAGAGAGTCGGCATAATTTGGTTGATCCTAGGATACTGGAACTCTCGGAAACAACATTCCAACTTCCCATGTCTTAAAGGTACTATAAGTGATTTCATCTATGGTGAACCAAGCAGGGATGTGTTTCCCATACAATGATGTAACTGGTTAACCAACATTGTATGATGCATTGTTGGAGAAATTAACTAGCTAGTCACGACTGTTTCTTGAAACCTTTGTTACTATGTTGCCTATCTTTCATTCAAACCATGTTGGTTCAATAATATAGAGCTGTTTATAATGACATTATGCTGGGGTGGAGAAACAACACAAAAACAATAGTAGCCATTTAATGAGAGAAATCTACTGAAGACGTTGAGTGTCCAATCATTTTGAAAGTATCCCAAGCCTAGTTTCAGAGGAAGAGGCAACAGAGAGAGAGAATATGTGGGGCTATCTGGCAGTGATTTTAAGTGTTTGCTTCATAAGCTTATATTTATACATACTCTCTTATCATTCTGGCTCTCTGAATTGGGTCATATCTGTGTGAGACTATAACATCTCTCTCTTGTGTTTTTCTGAATGGCAACCACTTAGAAGACATCATCTCATTTTACTGTAAGCTCTTGGCAGTCAATCTCCATGTCTGATCAAAACAAGTGTGTATTCCAGTAACTGCTTGCTAAATCATTACTTTTACTTTTCAATATACAACCCCTGGCTCTTTCGCTCAGTCCATCTATCTTTTTCCCCAGTCTTTGTTCTCTCCTTTCATGTTTGTTTCACCACGTCAGAGTTTAAAAATGGCACTGTTTGACATGCGGGGCCCAAAGCTCTGAGGAGCAACAGAGAATTGGTGCTAACCACCCGCAGCCCCTGTAAGTGCAGAGTCTTTCTTCTCTTCCAGGAAGCCAGGCGGCTAAACGCAAGGTAGGGAGAAGGGGGACAGAGGGTCAATTCCCCTGATTGGACCCACCATTCATCACAAGTGTCAGGATTGGTCAGGAAAGACATTGAGAGC
This sequence comes from Moxostoma hubbsi, assembly GCA_032164185.1. NCBI lineage: Eukaryota > Metazoa > Chordata > Actinopteri > Cypriniformes > Catostomidae > Moxostoma > Moxostoma hubbsi. The sequence continues at coordinate 38,058,386 of JAVLUX010000024.1, read as the reverse complement.
TGCCCATCTATGTGTGTCTGAAGGACAGATCACTATCTCCTTTCAAGCGGATCTCTGAGGAACCAAATTTACAACGAGGAAAGCCTGAGAAGGAGAAATAGAGAAAGATTAGTCTTCAAAATGTTTTAGGTTATTCTTCAGAGATTGCTACTGCCAAAGGCTCATACGCAGACTGGAGGCCGTTTAAAGAGAGAGTGACATTTTCCCTGAAGAAAGCAAACAAATACAAACACTGACAAATTATGCTAGCCACACACACACACAGCTAAAGTGGTTAGGAAGTTTGCTCGCTAATTACATACAATTGGTGTTTACTTGTAAAATGGTGACTTCCATACACTTTAACATTATATATATAGAAAAAGGCAGCTAAAAGTTTGCAATAATGTATAGATAATGTAACTGATCACACAATGTATAGTCAGGACATTAATAACGTGAAAAATTACTATTGCAATTTGGAAAAAATAAATGTCAGAACTTCTTAAACTACTTCAAAATGTTCTCGTCTTGTCAGGCCTTCTCACACATCTTACAGTCTAGCTGATCCCACAAAATCTCAATGGGTTTCAGATCCTTAACACCCTTTTCCAATTATCTGTTGTCCAATGTCTGTTTCTTTGCCCACTCGAACCTTTTCTTTTTGTTTTTCTGTTTCAAAAGTGGCTTTTTCTTTGCAATTCTTCCCATAAGTCCTCCTGAGTCTTCTCTTTACTGTTGTACATGAAACTGGTGTTGAGCGGGTAGAATTCAATGAAGCTGTCAGCGGAAGAAATGTGAGGCGTCTATTTCTCAAACTAGAGACTCTGATGTACTTATCCTCTTGTTTAGTTGTACATCTGGTCTTCCACATCTCTTTCTGTCCTTGTTAGAGTCAGTTGTGCTTTGTCTTTGAAGACTGTAGTTACACCTTTGTATGAGATCTTCAGTTTTTTGGCAATTTCAATTGTTGTCTTGTAGAAAAATGCTTTCAGGTTTGGTAGTAGAGAGGTAAGGACTCAAGCATAAGTAAAATGGCCAATATTGACAAAAACAAACAAAATTATAATGGGGAGTCCTGGGGAGTCCTGGGTGACAATTTGGTGACGGGCTGGGCTGGAGAGAGGAGCAACAAACATGTTAAGACATTATTTTATGTGGTGAAGGGTGTTCCTATTGCTTTGCTTGGCAGTTGCTCACTGCCACAAATTGTATTTGGCACAATGTGATGCTAAAAAAGCATTATTTTTATACATTTTTAATTAATTATTTATTATGTTATTATGAATTATTTATATATATATAATTTTTTATTTTTGTTATTTTTTTAAATACAACAGATAGAAAAGATGAAGCTGTCAAAGGCATCCAAAGATTTCAGAATCCACCAAATCTGTTTTTTCGAAACAAATCTTCTGAAACAAAGTTAAAAGCTACAGAGAGATGTTTTGGTGGTGCATGAATAAATTCTGCGAGAGTGATGTTTCAAAGATTAAGAGTATGAATGAAGTCAGGTTTAACTTTAAGATCTTACATAGATATTTAAAAAATGTAGTTTTAATAATGCAGAAGGAATAAAAAAACAAGTGAGGGTGACCTAGAAAAGAGCACGAAATCATATATGCATCATTATCTTGGAATTAGGGTTAAGGTAAGTGAAATTAACTGATGTGAAATAAATCCACGCACTGAACAGAAACATATTCAACCCACAACCCATGTGTTCAAAACTCCCCAACAATGCAGAAAAGTATGCAAAAAACTGCGTATTCTTAATGAGTTTCTTGGTCTTGCTTTCCAGTTAAAATGTGTAAACAGCATTTAAAAAAAAAAAAATCAATTTAAATTTTCCCAATGGCAGATGTTTTCACTTGTCTTTCACTCATATACACATATGCTAAGTTTAAAGACAAACCTTTGCTTCTCAGGTCAATTCATTTACTTTTTAGTGATGTTTTTTTTTTTTCATTTTTACTGGAAAACAAGACAAGTATGTTTTTGTAGTGTGTGACATATTTCTTCTATGCCATTAGTTATGCAGTGCAATTAATGAACAGTTCTAAATTTAAAAACAAAATACAGTATTGTACAGTATTTTTATGTCAAATGCATAAGATGAAATCTGCCTGACACCTTGTCATGTTTCAATCATTGTGTTCAAATGTGAGTAGAAAAAGAAAATTCAGAGGTAGCCTGGATGATTGAAAAATATGGTACGTACATGTGGGGATGAACTGCGGGGATATCTGGACTTTCATCTTTTTCCTTGTGCAAAAGCTTTGACTGCTTGCATCAGACATTTGACACAGGATTGGTCTACACGTGACAGCCGGTTTTCTGATAAAATCTCCACATCCTTGACCGCGACTTGCTTCATAACACTTTTTTCATTCCCTCGTGCCTGCTATCTGCACTCTCACCCCTGTGGAACTGACTTTCATTTCAGAAAACCCAACACATAGGCAAAGAATCAAGGGTGAGGAAATATAGAGGAACCGCTTGAGTAAGTGTGAATGAGGTGCGTAATTTGAAGTTGAGTCATAAATACAGGAATCTCAACAGTCCTTGAGTGTTTCTAATGGTTTAATTTGTGGTACTCCAGCATTGTATATTAGACACATTTGTGTTTATTAGAGAAACCACAGGGTGGTCAGGAACAGAGTTACGAACAAGTGGGGAGTATTGAATGGAAATTAAGTGAAATGGGTAAATGGAAATGGATGCCACAGCAGTAGCAAGCACCTGTAGTTCAAACATTCAATTAAATTCCTTTAGCATCCTGCACACCAGCGAAATGTGTATGTATATAAGAATGAGGAAGAGATTTTCACTCAGACTGCAAACCGCTTACTGGCAACTAGACAGTTGAAGAAGCGGTTTTAACCAAGATCAGCTGCTTTAAGAAGCCTACTTAGTGTCACCTACTGTAAATCCTTCTGAAAGTCCTTGTCAGTCAGTCCTGTTTCTGTATATGTGGATTGTTCTTGGCCAGAATAATATGCAATGTGGACTAGACTTTATGGGGAAAGTCAAAAGTCTAGCTACGTGAGTTCTGAAATGGTTCTGTTCAGAGGTCTGAAGCTGGATCTGTCCGGAGAATTCTGATGTTGAACATCTCAAATGGTTAGTGTGTCTTGACAGCTGGACCTTGTGTGTTCATGAGGATTTTGGCTCTCTGAGGCGTGTTCGCCAGAGCGAAGGAAGCTGAAGTGGTAAAGAGAGATCTGTTAGCAATTAATCAGTAAAGCATGAGAGCATCTGGAGACACCGCCAACAAGCCTTGACATTTTGAACAAAGTTGAATGCTGAGGGCCTGGCAGAATCTCAGATCACTAAAATGATCTGTATCTCAGGTGCCACAGTATTGTGCATCAAGCCTGGTCCAGCTTATTCTGGCCAAGATCGCCCAATTAGACAGGAAGTGCTGTCTGGCTGTCATGAAAAGCACCCAATCAGAGTTTGTCAAGTTTAAGGGCGGTTATGTCTGAAATAGTTGATACCACAATAACAGTGTAGCAGTGGCCACCCTCTTTTTCATCTCGAAGGGTCACAGAAGTATTTTCCCCGTGATTTTTTCAATAGAGATTTCATGACATCCTTCACAAAGGAGTTTGAAGCCATGAACCAAACCAACCAGCTCTGAGGTGAACTGGTGCAAACTCCAAGTATCAGATAGTGAGTGAATTGATTGTAGGCGATCCATAAATCTGCAGAGTGACACTATTAATGTTAAAGTTGGAGTTAATGAGCAAACAAATTTTAATTTACTCTTCTCTTCAGAGCCATCAGCTAATAATCTGAAACTTTCCATTATGACAACCAAGGGTTCATCATACTATTTAGGCATATATATATATATATATATATATGTGTGTGTGTGTGTGTGAACGAGTTCGGCTTCTCTGAAGAGGAAGAAGGACACGGAAGCGGGGATGAACTCAAAGGTAAGGCTTTTTAATTCCAAATAATAATGTGGGATGAACATAAACTCTTGACATGCAATTACTAGTAGTTTTTCTCTCTGAGGCCAACACTGGACTGGCGTGACTCTCTCTGTCTTGACTGGCGGAACTGTGGCTCTTTTAACCGCTCTCCCCGTGCTCACTGAAATTAGAGACAGGTGTTAGACATGATTTAGCTCAGGTGCAAGCGCCCTTACCGCTTTCTTCCCTTCGGATGGGCGCTTGACCACGCCCCCGATGCCACAATATATATATATATATATATATATATATATATATATATATATATTAAAGGAGTATTAAGGATTGCCTATCTTTGTAACTTTCTGTTTCAGTCAAATATCCTTCATTGACTATTAGTAGGCCCACACTGAATCTGTTTTTCTATCCAGTAGAGAACTTAAGTCAAGTCAAGTGGTTTTTATTGTCGTTCAACCATATACAGTTAGTACAGTACACAGTGAAACGAGGCAACGTTCCTCCAGGACCATGATGCTACATAAAACAACATAGGACAAACACAGAACCACATGAGACTACACATATAAAGTGCATGTGTGCTCAGTGTGGTGGTGGTGGAGATGCTGTTCCCAATCCGGACTGACTGTGGTCTCCCAGTCAGGAAGTCCAGGATCCAGTTGCAGAGGGAGTCCAGGCCCAGCAGGTTCAGCTTTCCAATCAGGTGCTGAGGAATTATTGTGTTGAATGCTGAGCTGAAGTCTATGAACAGCATTCAAACGTATGAGTCCTTTTTATCTGGGTGGGTGAGGGCCAGATGGAGGGTGGTGGCGATGGCGTCGTCTGTTGAAGATTTGGATGATACATGAACTGCAGTGGGTCTGGTGAGGGGGGCAGCTGGGTCTTAATGTGCCTCATGACGAGCCTCTCAAAGCACTTCATGATGATGGGTGTGAGTGTGACGGGACAGTAGTCGTTGAGGCAGGACACTGAAGAATTCTTTGGCATGGGGACGATGGTGGTGGCCTTGAAGCACGTTGGAACGACGGTAATGCTCAGAGAGATGTTGAAGATGTTGGTAAGAACATCTGCCAGCTGGTCTGCACATCCTCTGAGCAAACTGCCAGGAATGTTGTCTGGTCCATCAACCTTCCGTGGGTTGACCCTACGTAGAGTTTTCCTCACATCAGCCATGGTAAGACAGAGCACCTGGTCGTTGGGAGGAGGGGTGGTCTTCCTCGCCACCCCGTCGTTCTGCACTTCAAACCGAGCGTAGAAGTGACTGTGGATTCTCTGGGCGTGTGCACGCTTTGCCTCTCTGATGGCCTGGGACAGTTTGGCCCTCGCTGTTCTTAGGGCTGCCTTGTCGCCTGCTCTGAAGGCAGAGTCTCGGGTCCTCAGCAGTGCACACACCTCCGCAGTCATCCACAGCTTCTGGTTGGAGCGTGTGGTGATGGTCTTGGAGAAGGTGACATCATCAATGCACTTGCTGATGTAGCTGGTCACTGATGCTGTGTATTCCTCCAAGTTGGTAGAGTTACAGGTTATGAGAACTAATCAACCTTAGCACTGAGCTAGTACATACCTTCAATTTCATTGGAGTACCAGCATGCAGTCTCGCCAAACTGATTTCATCCCTCCCTGTCTGTTACACTTAGTATCTAATTGCTCTGCTCACAAAGTCCAGACTCCCACAACTTACGCTTAGCCTAGCTGTTTGGCTAATAATGCCACAACCCTACTCTCATTAATAAAAAGTCCACAGAGGGGCTAGGTTTTCCACTCACCACATATTTCATTTGTCTTTTGGGAGGAAAACAACAACTTAATGAGTCTTAACTGAGCAACCAGCAAGACCATTTATGAGGGTTATGTCTGCCTTCCCTGGCTAACTTAAGACGTGCCATTCTGCACAGCCGGTATTAATGCTGTTAGCAATAGCATACATGCTAATTTACTGCATGAAAGAGAGGTCATTCATCTACCTTAATGTCCCAGAAAATATGAATCAGCACAGGTCTTACGCCCTCATCGGAGGTTTAGTATCCTGTGTGGGCTAATGAATGCACCACTGCCTGAGCTTAGCATTATTTCTGTGAATGAATCAGCCGTTCTAGCAAAGCTTTGTCATTTGAAAAGTTTTGTTGTGGCAATTTCTAAAAGTCCTTGTGTGCTGTGTGAATGTTTAGTGTTATAAAGAAAAAGAGGAGGACCCATTATCCAATAACATGTTGTGAAAGAAACATTATATTCAGTTTAACTGCAGACAGGACATACAGACAAACGGACAGACAGATAGATACATAAATAGATAGACAGACAGACAGACAGACAGATACAATAGCTTTAATCTCTAAAGTCCAATAATTTATATTCCTACTTGAATTAAAAAAAAAAAAAAAAAAATCAGAAGTAGCACTGGAAAGAAACACTGGTTTTGCCATCTCTCTCTCTCTCTCTCTCTCTCTCTCCATCTCTTGCTAAGAAAGAAGTCACAGTTGTGATGTGTGCCATCTGGATCGATAAGGAATCAATGCTGTTAGCTCTTTTGTGTGGGAACAGTGACTGCTGGCTGTCCAGAGATGTGACACACATTCTTATCAGACCTGACAGTATCACTTCATTCACACACGATTCAAACATTTATGCATATAAGAGAACGCCTCACATGACATGAATCCTGAATTTCTAGAGTGTGCGATAGATTTAGAGTGAGTAACAATGTTCTGAATGAAGGAAATCAGAACTTACCTTGCTGGAAAAACCAGGTCAGTCTGGTTTTGATGCTAGTCTAAGGTGGTCTACCAGCCCATTCCAGCTTGACTGAGATATTCTGCCAAATCCCATCTGGCAGTCCAGTTGATCAACAATCTAGACCAGCAAGAGAAAAATGATAGCTCAGGGGTTGCTCTATCATAACTGAAGAGGTGGAGATCTTGGTTATGCTTCATGTAAGTATCAACTTTGTCTCAGGTCTTTCTCCAGAATTTTTCTGAGGAGAAATAAAAATAGAACTATGCAATTCATGTGGATAGCATAGATCAAATAATTGATTTTTATAAAGGATTTAAAGACAAATCCTGCTTTAAAATGGTATACTCTGAAAACACCATCATGTGCAGGTCTGCACTTATATAGCACTTTTTTTACCTTAGCGGTATTCGAAGCACTTTACACTGTGACTCATTCACCCATTCACACATCAATGATGTCAGAGCTGCATGTAAGGCACTAGCCTGCCATTGGGAGCAACTTGGGGTTCAGTGTCTTGCCCAAGGACACTTCAACATGTGGAGTCGTGTGGGCCAGGAATCGAACCGCCAACCCTGCGATTAGTGGCCAACCAACTCTGCCACCTCAGCCACAGTCGCTGCTTTTATAAATCTGCTTAAACCAGCCTGGTGGTTTGCTGGTCTTGGTTGGTCTCGTAGCCTGGTCAGGCCAGTCTACTGGATGATTTTATAGGGGTTTTGGACACTTTGTCAGCTGGTCAGTCTGTGAGACCGGCTTAAACCAGTTTAAACCATCTTAAAGCAGCTAAATCCAGTAAAATGTCTTAGGCTGGTTTACACTAGTGTTTTTTTTTCAGCAGGGAAACATTTCAAAAGTCTTCATTTTGAAGACCTTGCCTTTTCTGTGTTGTTTGACTGTAGCTTCTCAACTCCAGTAAAGCAGGTCACTTCGTGACCCAATTTTTATAATTAATCCGCAAAAGGCTGCTGTTTGTAGCCTGTATGTGCCTCACGCTTCAAAGTGATTAAGGACTCTGCTCACTGTCATCTGCTACACACAGAGCATGCAATGCACATGATGGTGTTTTCAGAGTATAAGACAAGGAGCTAGAAGCAGCCGGCGTAGGCACTAAACAGGCTCCACACATTCACTCGCACTCACATTTGAAGCATGCAGCACATGCAAACTATATATTTATCTAATTAAATCATGTTTTTTAATTTATATGCTGAATGTTTATCACATTCGTCCATCAGATGGTATCGCATTTTACAAGCACGAGTACAAAATATTAACGCAGTATCGGACCCGATTCCGATGCCAGTATCTGCACGGGTTAGGGTTAGGGTTAGGTAGGGACATCCTTACCTCAATTCATGCGCTTTGTTGAGGACAACATAACATTCCTTTTTAAATTGATTGGCAAAAGAATCATCTAGACTTGACTCGAGACTTATCGACAGACCAGAATATCATAGAGATTTTGGAGAGGGCTCTTATGATTGGGTTCAGTAAGTAGCCTCCCAGAACATCCTAGCAACTGTAAAGCAACACTCTAAAATTGGCATAGCACCTGCGAAGAACACCCATTGTGACAGTGAGTTTTGCATGGGCATGCATCACTCGGCTAGTTAAACTGCATGCGCAGTTGAAGTCAGACTTTTACGTACTCCTTATCCAAATAGATTTAAACTCAGTATTTCACAATTCCTGACATTCAATCGTAGAAAACATTCCCTGCCTTTGGTCAGTTCGGATCACGACTTTATTTTAAGAATGTGAAATGTCAGAATAATAGTAGAGAGAATAATTTATTTCAGCTTTAATTTCTTTCATCACATTCACAGTGGGTAAGAAGTTTACATACACTTTGATAGTATTTGGTATCATTGCCTATAAATTGTTTAACTTGGGTTAAGTAAAATGTTTTGGGATTCTTCCACAAGCTTCTCACAATAAGTTGCTGAAATTTTGGCCCATTCCTCCAGACAGAACTGGTGCATCGGAGTCAGGTTTGTAGGTCTCCTTGCTCACACACGCTTTTTCCTTCCTCATGATGCCATCTATTAGCGAAGTGCACCAGTCCCTCCTGCAGCAAAGCACCCCCACAACATGATGCTGCCACCCCCATGCTTCACATTTTACATTTTATGCATTTGGGAAAAGCTTTTATCCAAAGCATTACAGTACACTTACAGTGCACTTATTACATGGACAATCCCCCCCCCAGAGCAACCTGGAGTTAAGTGCCTTGCTCAAGGACACAATGGTGGTGACTGTGTGGATCAAACCAGCAACCTTCTGATTTACAGTTATGTGCTTTAGTCCACTACGCCACCACCACCACCACTCCACACTTCACGGTTGGGATGGTGTTCTTCGGCTTGCAAGCCTCACCCTTTTTCCTCCAAACATTATGACGGTCATTATGGCCAAACATTTGTCATCAGACCAGAGGACATTTCCCCAACAATTAAGATCTTTGTCACCATGTGCACTTGCAAACTGTATTCTGTTTTTTTTATTATGGTTTTGGAGCAGTGGCTTCTTCCTTGCTGAGCAGACTTTCAGGTTATGTCGATATAGGACTAGTCTTACTGTGGATATAGATACTTTTCTACCTGTTCCTCCAGCATCTTCTCAAGGTCCTTTGCTGAAACATTTCTCATGTCATGCTCAAATTAGTTTGCCAAAACTACAGTTTGCTAATATTAAATCTGGAGTGTTTAAAAAATAACTTTTAATGAATTCAGCCTAAGTGTGTGTGAACTTCTGATTTTGACTGTATCTGTTAGGATGTGTGTCTTATGATTGTTAACCTATGCCACAATATTGGTGCACTTGTACTGCATAGCAAAACACAACCTTGTGATAATGATGTTAAATTAACATGTAGTCCTTAATTATCAGCATATTCTCTCTCTCTCTCTCTCTCTCTCTCTCTCTCTCTCTCTCTCTCGATAATATCCTCTAACAATTTTGTTGCTCTTGGGTTCAGTAATATCTCACTGGAAATTACATATTTTCAGGAAACTAATGAACATTCATTTGCTGTTCATTGATGATAATTATTGTGATTGGCTTAAACAAACCTCTAATACTAAGAATTAAACTTCAGTGTGCTACGCATCCGGCACCGTTTGTGCTATTGACATGAATTATACATCAAAGAGTGGGCTTATTAAGGAGAGGTGTGTTATTATTTTTCTAAGCAATCAGATGTACTATTTTCACCAGGTGTATGAAATGGCAATATTAGCAACCCCATAGATTTGTCTCTTATATATTTTTGTCAGGGTTCTTGTTTTTTGTCAGTTTGTGGATGTAATTTTGCACACTATACACAACAAAGCACGGACCACTGCAAGATCCTTTTCCTCTCTTGTAGTTAGTGTGCATTTCCTGTGATCCATAACATTGACAACACAACAAACAAGTATGTCAATGAGACTTTGGGGGTAAACTCTTGTGGGCCAATAAACAACCAACTGAAATCCCCCCAGAATACCATAGCAATGGCATAGCAACATGCTCAAACAAACCCTCCGAAAACTCTGGAAATATCATCACTGTACTGAAGCTGGTTAGATGAACATTAATAAGATATGCAGTGCTCCAAACGATCATTCTGTCGGTCTGGACATGTAAGAAACTGCAGTGAGATGGCGACAGAGAGACTGAAATCATCCTGACCATCTGCTGCTCATGTTATGAAACGCTGCACGTTGAAAGTTTCCGCATGTTTCCTACATGTTCAACGGCGCATAACATGTCCCATTCTCAAATGCGCTGATGTCATTATTTACTAAACATATTTGCATAAAATATATGACATCAGCAGAATTGGAGTTAAAATGGGTTAAAATGTAAAACGTTTTCATGCTCACAAAAATTAAACCTTAGAATTGTGTTACAGTAAAGCTGCACATGTGTGCCATCAAAAAAAGTTAAGCAAGTAAATTCTTTCAAGCATCCAATGTAGTAAAGACAGAAATATTTTAGGTTGTTCACTAACTTTATTCAGCAACAATCAATTCAGCTAATAATCACAGAATTAAAGTAAAAAATGTCTGCATAATGGAAAAGTGTACAACCTTTTCGCCTCCGATGGGAAATCGCTGGCCTTTTAGACTCTGCACCTCTGCAGCTGCTGAATTCATATCAAGAGGATTCATATTGTTCAGACCCAGAGGAGAAAATGACCTTTCAGAAATCTAATTATGTGGTTTGATGACCCCATCTGACCTGTGTTTTGAGATCTCATCCACAGATTTTTAAGAAAGGATGGAGGTCAAGGAATAGAACAGACTAGGAGTTTGAAACAGCGGCTAAAGTTGAAGAATTCAGTAGAAGTTAGATCAAAAGCAAACAAAATAGGTAACAAAACTACATAAAAAACAAAAGCAAATGAAATTGGTAAAAAAGAACACAAAAAAAGTAAATGAAAGAGGTATGAAAAGCACACAAAAACAAAAGCCAAACAAAGAGGAATTAAAAACAAATAAAAAACAAATGAAAGAGCTAATAAAATCATACAAAAAGCACCCTAAAAAAGCAAATGAAAAAGGTAACAACCACTTTTAAAACAAAAGCAAACAAAAGATCTAACAAAAAAAAACACAAAAGGAAATTAAAGATCCAATAAAAGCTTACAAAAGCAAACAAAAGCACACTAAACAAAAGCAAACTAAACAAAAGCACACTAAACAAAAGCAAACTAAACAAAAGCACACTACACAAAAACAAACTAAACAAAAGCAAACTAAAGAGGTAACAAAACATAATAACTTTATCACTTTAAAAACATCATTAATTGAAAGAGTAACAAAAGCACATAAAAAAGAAAACGAAAGAGGGAAGAAAAGCACATGAAAAACAAAAGCAATAAGAAAAGCACATAAAAAGTAAACAAACGAGTTAATAAAAGCACACAAAAGAAAACGAAAGAGCTAAGAAAACTCACACAAAAGCAAACTAAATAGCTAATAAAAGCATATTAAAAAGCAAAAGCAATCAATAGAGGGAAGAAAAGCACATAAAAAAGTAAACAAACGAGTAATAAAAGCACAGAAAAGCAACCAAAAGAGCTAAAAAAGCACACAAATACAAAAGCAAACAAATTACTAACAAAAGCACAAAAAATTATTAAATAATTAATTATTATTAAATTATTGTTATTATTATTATTATTATTAAAAGCACCACTAAAATTAAAGCAAGCACAAGAGCTAACAAAAACACACATCCAAAAGCAAACTAAAGAGTTAAAAAACTAAAGCACACAAAAAAATTAAGCAATCGAAAGAGGTATCAAAAGCACCCCTAAAGTCAAAGAAAACAAAATAGCTAAAAATCACACTAAACAAAAGCATACTAAAGAGGTAACAAAAGCACATAAAAAAAGCAAACAAACGAAGTGTGAAAAGCACACAAAAACAAAAGCAAACGAAAGAGATATCAAAAGCACACACAAAGAAAAAACAATAGCAACCGAAAGAGGTATCAAAAGCACCCCGAAAATAAAAGCAAACCATATGCTAACAAAAGCTTACATCTTTTTAGAGGCATGCTGCAAGATGCATCCAAAGGTGTCTATAAAGGTGTTTGTTGAATGCATTGCAGAGACCTTAAAGTATGCTCCACATTGTGGAACACGGGTAAGTTTTTATAACAACATGGATGTGTATCAAATGCTGGGCGATGACTTACTGGCATATTGGAAAGGCTTCATGCACATATGTGATCTTTTGACGTGCATAAAATCCACAACCAAACCAATGAAAAGGAACAAAAGATTCTCCACCTGGCTCACCACCGGGGGATGGAGTTGTCTGGACACCAGCTCTGTGGCAGACATCTCTCTCTCTCTGGGTTGCCCATCTCAGGAGTGCTTGGGAGCCTTCCAGGTCCGGGAGGAGGTCCATGAGACAGGGGGGAATCCGCCTCCTGCGGGGAGCTCTACGCTGGGGCTGAGAGCTGAGCTCGGGCTGGGGTGGAGCTGCCTGGTGTTTCACTGCCGCAGGGGGATGCCCTCAGCGAGCAGACGGGGTCAGTGATCTTGAGGCGCGGTGGGGCAATATATGTTGGATGGCCTCCATCAGCTTCTTCACCGCCGAGAACTGCAGGGTAAAGTCCTCTACGCTGTTGCTGAATAGGCCGATATGGGAGATGACAAGCCTTTTCGGGGTCCTGTATCTCGACCATATTTAGCCACAGATGGCATTCCTAGGCCTTGGTTGCCAGAGACGACGTCAACCTACAGGCCTTGGAGGGGAGTGAAGGTTGATCCCGCCAGGTGGCAGCGTTTTGCGGGCATAGGTGCACAGCAACAGCCTTATCCACCTGAAGGAGTTCCGTGTACCCATGGACCACCCCGCCGTCAAGGGTAGTGAGAGCGAATGAGCAAGGAAGTCAGTTTCAGGCAGTAAAAGGTGCCCTCCATGACTTTGTCAGCACATCGTGCACATCTGGAAAGAAAGGAATGGCTGTCAGCGGTGCCCCGTTTCCAGGAACCAATCACCTAGCCGCGAGGGCTGAGGGGAGGATGGAGGGTTTCAGTCCAGCCCAACACTCACGGTGGCCCGGGCAAGCATAGCAGACAGATCGGCATCAGCCTCAGTCTGGGTGGGCACACCCACAGGCGCCAGCCCACACTCTCGGTGCTCTCCATTACAGCGGCGAAACTCTCATCCAGCTGACCTGGACGGGGGCAGACGAGCATGCTGGGGAATGGGTGGTTCGTGGGGATTTACCCGGCGAAACCGTGTCCTTTGAACTCCCAAAATCGCCTCCAGCGCCAGCCGCGCTGCACCTATACCCATGGGTAGAAGGCGTAACATGGGGGGTGGGTAGAGTGCCTTTCTCCCAGAAGAAGGATAGCCACGACCGCAACGTTGCCATGGTCATGTTCTCACAGTGAGAACATGAACCATCCAAAAACACTGCCTCAGTTTGTTCTCTGCCCAGACACGTGAGGCAGAGCCCATGGCCGTCTAAAGTGGAGAGGTAACGACCGCATCCAGGAATAACACAAGGACGGAAGGGCATCTTGAAAAAGATGTGTCTTTAAAAAGACCTTCAATGGCGTTAATGAAATTAAAGTTAGGAGAACGATGTAAGAAACGTTTTTGTAACCTTTATTTATCATTCAAAATCAAGTAAAAAAATTGACATTTTAACGGTCATATTATATAAAAAATAAGCATTCAAAATTATTTTTATTTTGGGTGAAAAGTTAGGAGAATGTTGTAAGAAAGTTTCTTTTTATGTTTTAGTAAAAATTTTAAGCAATGTTTGGAAAATGTTTTTAGAACCTAAAATTGTTACCTGGGTTGGTCTTGACTCGGTCACAACCCCTCAAAATCTTGGTCTGGCCTCAATACACTCTGGTCTTGGTCTTGACTTGGTCTTGGTTTAGGTGGTCTTGACTAAAACAATGCTGTATTTTAAAATAGAAGGTGACAGAAAATAAATTATATATTTTACATAAAAAATTTCAAAAGTAGAGAGAGAGAAAGAGCAAACAGAGCCTTTATTACAAGCTTTAGAATTTGAACATAAAAAAGGTCAATTTGACCCTTAAGGACAACTAGGGGACTTAATCGTTAAGACCATGGAAGGGTTAACTTTACTAGGATTAACAGTTGTATGCATTAGCCCACTACGCCACCACCACTCCATAGCACCATGTATTAACACTTTATTTGGGACTGTTATGCGTTACTCTGCATTTGTAAAACACAGAAATGTTTCACTGTTGGAAAATGCCCCAACTTTGTAACAAGATACACTGTAGATGAACTGTAAGATTAATGACTAATGTCTTTAAATTTCATCCTGTATTAACTACAGAAGTTCATATTGATGCAATTGTCCTTGTTAGTTAGCTGATGAAGGCTTTTGTTGGCAATTGATAGTCTATGCATTCCATTATAAGTGTGTAGTCCATCAATAGAGAAAGCTGATGCAGGCAGAGATCAGTGAGGTGCATCGCAGTCCGACCGGCAGATCATTTCGGTGAGGTTCAGTGGGGTCTATCCTAAATCCAAGGTTCAGGCAGTGGCATATGTGGTATCTGATGTGTTACAGTTGGAATTGGCATCAGTTCATCCTCTGAAATCTATTGTAAAAGAATGAAGTGATGTCTGGCTCGCACTGGCTGCATTTTGTCATCATCACTCAGAGACACATGGCAGTTGAGTCTGACACGAAGCAGGAATGGAGCTGAATCTGGCCGGCTCTGGTAACTCCCGAGGTTGAAACATGGAAAAAAATAGAATAATATTAGCGTAGATGCCTTTCACTTTTATGCAGAGTTATAGATCATGATAGATGTGTAGTCAGTAGGTTAAAAAGAAACAACACAGGATACAAGGGTTATTCTGACGGCTCTATATAAAAAGAAGAGAAAAGGCAGTCGATGGGGCCATATTCTATTTACAATACAGAAACTGAAATATGGAAATGTAATACAAATATGAAATATGCTACAATGAAATACTTTAGAGGCTAATGTCAATAGAAAATGCAAATTAGCCTACTCATATGTTTTAGCATACATCACATTAATACATGCATTTTATGTATGCAAGTACTTGCTTAAATCACTCAAAGCATTTATGTATTTACCTCTTGCTTAAGTCACTCAAAGAACTCCATGCATTTTCAGCCAGGCTTTAAGGACATGTTTAATTACACTTATCCACTAAACTGGAAAACACTCTGGGCCATAAATCATTAAATAAGATATGAATAATAATAAATGTACATACCCAGCCCTAAAGTGGCCACATCCAACTTATGACTGGATGTAAATTACATGAAATTTCTCCACTTGGCTACATTCTCCCCTGCTAAAAGTCATTGTCCCCAATGACTTAATACATATTTTTCACTTCTTTAACAGTTTCTCTAAAGAACACACTCCCCAGGCTTGTTAACACCAGAACCTTGTTCAATGTTCTCTGAAATCAGTACAGGTTTACCTATACAGGCTTCAATGGCTGACACAGTGTTTACAGGGTTGGTTCACATTCTCTGTCTCTTGCAGACTATGATATGTGACTATTCTCCTCTCGATTGTGGAGTTGTGTGGAGAAAGGTTCAAAGGGGCATGTCTTTCAGCAACCTTGTGTTTGGCATATTCCCTGGCTTTTTATGAGCTCCTCTCAATCTGTCTTGGTGAATCACTAACCAATTGTGTTTTCTGTCCACACTTTGCTCTTGACCTAGTAGTGCATATACCTTAAGATGCGGGTTGACTCCAAACAGCAAGTAATGTGGTGAGTATCCAGTAGTTGCATGTGGTGCTACAATATAAGCATAAACTAACTCAGGAAGGTGTTCTGGGCAACGCTTTTTCTTTTCAGGGTGAAGTGTACAATAGATCATGGAGCGTTCTGTTCAAGCACTCACACTGAGTGTTTCACTGAGGCCAGTAGGGTGTGGTGTGGGTTTTCTTTACACCATACATTTTACACAGCTCAGCAATCACGTCGCTTTCAAAATTTCTGCCCTGATCAGAATGCAATCATTCAGGCACACCATATTTCATGAACCAGTCTTTCAGAAGGATCTTGGCAGTGGTCTCAGCACTTTGATCTCAACCCCTCACAATTAACACATTCTCATGGCCATCAGAGGCAGGTTCAAGCACAGTAAAAACTACTGACACTACTTCAAGGGGCCTTGAAGCCAGAAGTGGCTTAAAAGGAGACTGTATCCTTGGCTGTGGCATCTGGGTTAAGATTCACCTTTGAAACTTTTTGATCCCCTGCCAGGGCTGGACTGGTAATCTGGCATACCGGGCATTTTCCCAGTGGACCGATGCACTTTGGGGCTGATCAGGGAAGGACTGGCCATCGGGAAATCCGAGCAGGCCAGTGGGTGAGCCGGTTGAGCCGGAGCATTATGCAGAATGGACCACAAAACGGCACCGCAATATGCAGGAAAGGACAGCGAATACAAACCCCCCCCCCCCCAATAATTTATGGGCCAGTTACTATGTACAATTCCAGGACAATTTCTCTTCTCAGTCCAGCCCTGCCCCCCGCTCCACATAATTATACATGCCAACCCAGAAGCATCATTGCCTCAACAGGTTTAGTGCCCGAATGTCCCATACTTTCATGAACTCTTTCAAGGACCTGTTCTATTAGACATGAGGGTAAGAGCAGATGTTGACAATCACCAAGATGTTGGTCAATCACAATGAAAGCTAGCCATCCAACTCTCTAACAAACTTCTACTGCTTTAACAGTGACAGTACACACTTTGATGGACCAGATTTCTCATGAGTGGTGGGCTTTTGTTTATGTTCCCAAAAGGTCCTGAACGGAGAGTGGGATATTTCATTTGAAAATCCTTCTGTTCAGCTGTTGTATAACCCAGCAGAGTAGGCGTACTTCCTTGAGGGTTACTGCCTTCCTCTACTCCACACTCTAAAGCATGAATCTGTCTAACACTACAACACTTTTCACCAACCATCACTAAGTCAGGCTCTAAGGTTCTTCCTTTGTTTAATTTATTGTAGATGGCAATACAGTCATAATATTCTACATCCCACAGGAGTGGCAGACTCCCCTGATGATGACTGCCTAGAG
Source organism: Moxostoma hubbsi (assembly GCA_032164185.1). Classification (NCBI taxonomy): domain Eukaryota; kingdom Metazoa; phylum Chordata; class Actinopteri; order Cypriniformes; family Catostomidae; genus Moxostoma; species Moxostoma hubbsi. Next base: position 38,041,153 of record JAVLUX010000024.1, on the reverse strand, counting down.
AGGGCATCAGCTGCTGCATTATGCCATCCTGGTGGTATTTCACCTCAAAATCAAAGACAGATAATTTAGCAATACATCTTTGCTCAACTACATCGAGAGTGGCCATTTTTAGATGTCAAAGAGTTGTTATCTGTGACCACAAACTTTGTACCCAGCAGATAACCACAGAATGTTTCAGAGATAGCCTACTTGAGGGCCAGTAGCTCAAGCTTCATGCTACTCTATTTAATTAGTTTCTGCTTTACAGAGACTCCAACTGGCATAAGCTATGACTCTCATACACCCACCCTGCTGCTGGTATAAGACAGCCTTCACTGCTTGCATCAGTCTCCAATATGAAAGGAAGATTGAAAGCTGCAAACCCTAAACCAACTCAAATGCTGATTTTCACTCTGATGACCACAAAGTACTAAACTCTCTCTTTGTGGTGCCAAACTGCTTGATACACAGGTTTAATTAATCATGGAAATGGCCAGAAATTCTAGAAAAAAAACCCAATGAACTTTCTGTAGCAACTAGAAAACCCTAAGAATGAGCATAAATCCTTAAATGTACTGGGAATTTTCAATTGTTTGACCGCTTCAACTTTAGTTGGATCAATACCAATACCTCGAGCTGAGATCTGATGACCCAAGAAAGTTACTTCTTGCTGCAAGAAATTGCAATTTTCAAGCTTAACTTTGAGACCTGTGTTTTTGGATGTTAAAGACTACTTCCAGTATTTGCAAGTGCTCGGAAAATGTGCGAGTATATCGAGTCATCAAGGTACACTAGCATGATCTGAAAAATTAGATCACCCAGGGAAGCCTGCATAAGATGTTGAAAAATTGAAGGTGCATTGCAAACCCCAAAGGGCATTCAAGAATACTAAAAGACCCCAAATGGAGTCGTAAACAGTCTTATGTCTGTCTTGTTCATGAACAGTAACCCGAAGATATCCACTAGCTAAATCAATGGATGAAAAGAACTTTGCTCCTTGTAATGCATCAAAGCTTTCATCTATCCTAGGCAGGTATTAGAGGTATTACACTTGTTCACTAAACTGGAAAACACTCTGGGCTATAAATCGTTAAAAAAGATATGATTAATACTACATTTACATACCCAGTCCTCACATGTGTACAGAAAACGTGTCTAAATCCACAAATGCAATCCAAATTCATCCTTCAAATATGATCCATTACAAACACAACATTTTAAGATAAGACTCTTATGAACACATATTTAATGAACTTTATGAGCATCCTGTGTGAAATTGTATATTTACCTAAAGAATTCTCAACCGATTAACCAAACCGGGAGCTCTCTTGCCCAGCGTATGTTCTCACATTTCTAACATGAGAGAGTGCCAGAAAGCAGATGTGGCAAAACTCTTGTTCTTAAAGGGGCCACGTCTAATTTTATGACTAGAATTAAATTACATTACATTTCTCCACTTGGCTATTCATGTGTAAAATTAATATGAAAAATACTTTAAACCCCAAGTGCATGTACACAGACTTGCCCTACTGGTGTTTGTACAGTTGTACAGTTCAAGTTATCAAATTAGTAATGCATATTTTTATAAAATGCTTGAACTGGTCAAGAATGAGTATTTATTAAAACAGTACAATATTGTTTGATATTATCTGCACATTTCCTAATTAACATTCATGAGTTTTGCCACTTTGTAATATCACTCCTACGTGATACCACAACTTTTTTACCCTTATGTAGCTTTGGGGTCAAAAATGACCCCTTTTGAACTTTGCTTCTTTAAAAAAATAAAAATAAATTCATTCATCTCTGTGGCATGAGATTTTATGACTTGTCCTTCATTTGCTACACACACTCATCTATACACCCCCCACACACACATCTATACACCAATTATATATTTAATATAATTAATATATAATTATATTAAATATAATTTGAATTATATTTATTTTCCAGCAAATTGAAGCAATTTGCCCCTAATGCATGACACCTTTTTCATATTTTCTCCCTAAATTAAATTGAGAAACGTAGATCTTCACTTAAGTGAATGTAGCATATAGTGTTCTTGTTTTAGATGAAAATGAATGGTGCAGTTTAGTCATTTAGAGGATAATTTGTCTATAAAATTCCATGATAAAGAAACAAAATGACACTGTTATTGTTTGGGGTCAAAAACAAAGCTTAAAATAAATGACGGCTAAGACATAAAAGCACTCACAAAAAAGAATCAAACAGAAGAGGTAACAAAAGCACACACACACACACACACACACGCGCACACACACACGCACACACACACTCACACACACACTCACACTCACACACACACATTAAATTAGTTCCCTGTCTCCTGTCTGCAGGAGCTTGTTTAGTTCTATTTTCGTTTGGGCTTTACCAAAACATATCAATCTCTAAACTGAGAACAGCTCTACATCTATAATTCTACATTTATAATCCTTTAAGATAATAAAGTTTGTCACAGTCAGAAAAGTTGATCAGTTAAAGTCAATGCTTAAAACTTTGAAATGTGAACAAGTAATGAGAAACTTGAAGATGAAGAAGATGAATCGGATCGGCAAACAGAACTTGAAGAGATGTGTAAAACATCTGATCGGTGCCAAATTGAGGCTGACTCGTCTCTCAGTGTCTTTGCTCTCTGGGGCCGCAGAAGAAATGAAAAGTGAGGACATAATTCTGTCAGCAAACTCATTTTCACTGGTGTGTGTGGCTGCATATATCTTGTTAAATATTAACCGACGGTCTCCTCTCTCTCACATCTCAATGAGCAGTGATGGGCAGTAGCGAAGCTACAACTAGCGAAGCTATTAGCTTAACTACATTGCTGAGTAGCGAGGTGGTAGCTGCGCTAGTTTTTAAATCAAGTAGCTTTTCAGTAGCGAAGCTATATTTTTAACACGGTAGCGGTTAAGCTTTGACAAAAGATACACCGCTACATGAGGCCTACCCGGTATTTGAGTCGGTTCTTTAAAAGTATCTTTTTTTTTTTTGATGCGCACATACCGTATTGCACTAAACTGTAATATACTGTACATTGGCTGTGATAAACATCATGTGAATAAGTCTTTTAGGTGCTTTGTCTATGACGGTATAATCCGTGCATCTGCGGTTGATAAACATATGAAGTAGCTTAAATGTAGCAAGCTACTTTTGGCATGTAGCTTGTAATGTAACTTGCTACTTTCTCTGAAGTGCAGCTTTATTTTAGTTTTAATAATTGAATAGTTTGCCCAACACTGTCAATGAGCTGCATTTATTTATAGCGATGCATCCATATGTACATACAGTACAACACAACTCGCATGCCGTGAATCCATTATGATATGGATCATACTTCATAAGTGCAAGAAGATGGATTTTTATGAGGGCTGTTCATACACTACCTGAGATGTGGCTCAGCAAATGGGCAATGGAGGAGGAAAATTCAGCGGGCGATTGGGGTTCAGTGGGTGACTGATGTTGTAGAACATTTTTACAACATTGCACAACGTTGCATTTTGGTTGTAATTCAGTTATGTTGCAGTATAACTTTAAAAATCCTTAAGAAATCAATACCTGAACTTTATAGCAAAACTGTAATAGAATCAAATCGAGTCCTTTATTTTGGTCACACATTATACACACAGTGTCAGTGTTGGGGCTTGAACCCCTGAAGCATGACATGCAGTTTACTTATTTGGATTACAGAAATGATCAGTACCAAACTGCAACTTTGAAAAATAAATAATAATAATAATAATAATAATAATAATAATAATAATAATAGTGGCAGGGTGGAGGGCGGGGCCGGGTCGTGATTCTACACACCCGGTCCCATATTAGGCTAATCAAGAATCAAGAAAGATGACTGCAGAGGATGGTGCGGGAGAGAGAGATCATTTATGGACATGTCCGTCGTGTGTGTGTTTGTCTCCTGCACCATACTCTGCAGTCGGCCTTTATAGCTCTCAGAGTCTTGATTAGACTTATACGGGACCGGGTGTGTAGAATCACGACCCGGCCCCGCCCTTCACCCTGCCACAAATAATAATAATAATAATAATAATAATAAGTGTACATTTTATTTGCAAACATGTCGGAAAATGTTTTTAAAACAGACAAAATATCAAAACTTTAAGGTTTTAAAATAATTTTTCGATTGCAAATTTACATTAGAAACAATGACAAGCACGAAACTGCAACTTTGAGATGTTACATTTCAGTCAGAATTGTGTCATAATTCTTTATAACTAATATAAAACATTATGGGAATGTTACAAAGAAAAAATAGACCAAATAACAAATGTTTGTTGAACATTTTGTTTAGGTTTTAAAATAAAAAGCCTAAAAAAAAAATCTTATTTTTACTGAAATTACTTATTTAAAACCAAAAAAGACAAAACAGCACTCAAAAAATTATTTTAAGATTTACGCATTTCAATTTCATACAAAATGTTTAATAAATCAAATTTACAAATGAAATATTTTAAGCTACATTTAATATATTTAATATATATACAAACACTAAACAATCCAGTTTGATGGAATTTTGTAATGAAATTGAAATTCATAAACAGTTACAATATTTATTTAATGCTGTTTGTGAGACGTTTTGTTTAGGTTATACAATAATGTGATCTGTACTTTCTCATAGAACATGCCGAACAAATTCTAATGAACTCAACACAACCAGGCCAATACAGTACAATACTTCCTTCAATGTAACCAACTATTGATGGGATGTGCGAACAACGTCACAACAATGTTTCTGATGCATTAGGTAATGTGTATTTGAAATGACACCTGACATCTGCAGTATTAAGGATGTAGGAATAAAAAACAATATTACAACCTTTTCACAACATAAAAATAAAAAACATTGTTGTGGGTTGAGACATACTGGTAGACCTTAAAAAGCACCAAACCATAAGCAAAGACACTTTAAATAAAAGTCATGATGAATAAATGGATGGGCTCTAGGGGTTTGAAGATTACCGCACATGGCCAGCAGCATCTTTCTTAGGGGGGAAACTGTAAGGAAAGTCTTGCAATTTACTGGTATGTACATAAACAGCTTGCAGTTATGTGAGAAACATCACAGCTTTTGCATTTCCAATGCTGAGTTGATTTATTCGTTTGCGACATCTGCAAGAAAAGGAACATTTTCCTCATCACAGTGGCTCAAATCAAACATTCCTGTAACCACTCCCATACACTCTTGCAACTCTCTCCATCTATCTCACTAAACTTTGGTCAGTTTCAGCATTTGTTTGTTTGCACCAGATCGGTCGGTAATTGGTACAAGACTCTGAAAGCTGCCGTCACAGCAGATGCAATACAGACCGAGCGAGCCAGTGAATTCTGAAAATCACCGAAGGATGAAATGCGAATATCAATCTCATTCTCTTCCCTGTCCGCTGCACAGATGACTCTCTGAGACAGTTTTCCTGTAGAGACTTGTCAGACATGTACTTCCAGTAACCGCACCAGTCCAATCACAGAAATCCCATTAATGACAGGGTGACAGGACTCAAATATTACCGCAGTGGAGATCAGACTCTCTTCACGTCAAAAATTATCTACACTGACCCAGTAACAAAAAACAGAAAACATTTCAAATCTAAAAGCCTCTATGCTCTGTCATGCTCTTGGACAGTATTCAGTTCATTTACAGTATAATGTCTCATGTGTTTGTGACAACGGTAACTCTGACAGCTGTTACGTTTTTCTATTCTTATTCTCTGACATCGTTGTTTAGATTTAAAAAATGTTTCAGTGTTTTGCTTCTCAGGCCACATCAATAATAGCATAATATCTTTTTTATGTTTTTGTCATTTTCTTTGGATAATCATTCAATCAATCTGAAGACCCCAGCACATTCACGGTGAAGTGCTTCTTCGTTATTCGCTCAGAGCCAAAAACATGTTTGAAACTGCTGAGCAACGTCTTGGCAACCATATAGCAATGCTCTGACAACAGCAAAACCACATACAACACCAACACAACATTTTTACCTAGTAACCACCCAGAACACCCTTCAGTAGCAACCCCCAGAACATACTAGCAACCATATAACAATGCTCTGACAACAGCAAAACCACCTACAACACCAACACAACATTTTCAACTAGTAACCACCCAGAACACCCTTCAGTAGCAACCCCCAGAACATCTTGGCAACCATATAGCAATGCTCTGACAACAGCAAAACCACATACAACACCAACACAACATTTTTACCTAGTAACCACCCAGAACACCCTTCAGTAGCAACCCCCAGAACATACTAGCAACCATATAACAATGCTCTGACAACAGCAAAACCACCTACAACACCAACACAACATTTTTACCTAGTAACCACCCAGAACACCCTTCAGTAGCAACCCCCAGAACATACTAGCAACCATTTAGCAATGCTCTGACAACAGCAAAACCATCTAAAACACCAAGACAACATTTTCACCTAGTAACTACCCTTCAGTGACAACCCCCAAAACATCTTGGCAACCATATAGTCTTACAGTTTGCAAACATTTAGAGGAACAATTAAATATGAGGATGCTCAAGGCTCCATGTATTACATCCACTAATATGAGATTCAAATGTGTTATTATAATGACTTAATGCATCATTCTATGAGTAGAATTCACACAAGATCAATAAAAGTAACTGTTTTAACAATTTGATGATGATATAAAGTAATATATAGTAGTAAATCATGTGTAATTTGTAATGTTTACCTTTTGCATTTATAGCGCTAATGTGCCAACACGCTATACACGGCCATAATACATGCCAGTTACACTGTTTTGGTTATTTATAATTAAACTAACACTACAGCAAAGATGGATAATAGAGAGTTAATGGGTAGAATACAGACAAAAGAATGGTGATAGAGGCATATCTTACTTTGGGCAGATGTGTGAATGGCTTTTGCTGCTGATGGCACATGAGTGAATTGAAGAGCATTTGAGTATAATTGATTCCTTTTGTATCTAATTAACTAATTCATCAAATTGCATGACATGGTCTTGAAAAACTTTGAAAAATATCTCTATGCGAACGATCGTACAGATGTAGATAAGTTTGCATGCCTCTGTGCTCATGTTGACTGTTTAACTGACTGAACTATGTAACCAGAATGAGCTATCGGCCTCAAAGTAGGAGGAGCTTTAGGTCACACCTACCGATGACATTGGCCAATGGCAGTAAGAAGGTGTTTAGCAGCAGGCAACTTGTTTTCCTGAAAGTTTGCATTGGTGATGAATCACAGAAACAAAATAATTAATAAAAAAAACACATTTTTGTAAAAACAGACTTTGTTCTAAATGGTGTCGCACCAGTTCGTTCTTCGATTTCATAGGAAGTGTGCAGAGGCCTTTAGTGGCAAATGTCCTTTTAAGAGCAATCTTTTTTCTTCTTTTTATTTTTTTAAAAGGACAATTTTCAGTGCTGTTGTCACAATGTTGGCTTTTTTGCAAGTCAAGGATGTTATAGCGAGCCCGCAGTTGCTGTCACATTTCTGACCCTCTGGATTGAGAGCGAGAGCAAATACCCATGTGTTGATGGTTAAATTTAGCACTGATGTCAGAGTCGCCCATTTAACTAGTAAGGGGTGATTAACAGCTGATATATTACAGTCAAGAGACTCAATTACATCTCCAATATTTCATATAGGCGTACATTGCCCTCTCAGACTTTTGGAAAACATCAGGCTATTAAACTTTGCCACGTAACTCGTCCCGTAACATTTGTGCCATTGACATGAACAATACCCCAAATCATGCTTCCTATGGATTGAACCAGTATGTAACAATCTAGCAACCACTAGATTTAGTGCATAGCAGTGCACTAAATCTTATATTCATAGTGTCAAATCTTATGTCTTCTCTAGATTGACGGCTTTCAATTTTTCTTTCTCAGATACCTTTGTTACAGCTGTAATTAGGTTAGGCAATTATCTATAGCTGTGAGCAGTGTCCTGCTCAACTACACACACACACATAAATTAGAAGTATGATTTTTGTGTAGGCAGGAAGGTAAAGGAGGAAGCGTGAAAGTCTTCAAGGTGATTTGAGTTCGAGGACATCTGTTTCTTCATGAACGAAGCCAAGAGATAACATCTGCTCTCCAAAGACTTCCAAGATGCTTCACTCTTCCAATCAACAGTATGAGCTCTGTAAAACTTTTACAAGCAGCAGAGAGCTGCTTGTTAAAGGAAAACCCATATGACTTTACAAACCCAGATGATTTTCTTTTTTCTGTAGAACACATGAGGATGTCATAGCGTTTGGTTTAGAAGAAAAGTACTGAAAAAACTAAAGAGGTCTGTTGTTATTGACATCTGTGGTAATTTGATCATCCAAAATGTTCAGATGTCTTCAGAAGATATGGAATATGACGCACAAACATGTCACATGGACTTCATTTAATGCATTTTTGGGGGCATTTTTAAGCTGAAAAGTGAGTCACATACCAACTGGTACCATATGGAAATAAGCAATCTGGACGTTCCTTAAAATGTTTCATTTTGTGTTCCACAAAACCAAGAAAGTCATATTGATTAGGAACAATATGCAGCTGAGAAAATAATGAAGGAATTGTCACTTCTGGTTCAACTATTCCTTTAAGGCAAGTGCCACCATTACTATACTTTTGGACACAGACAAAAGTATTACATTTAGCTGGAGTTTTAAACATGTAAATTGTTCCACGCATTTGTGCTATCAAATAATGCGACTTGTTGATGAGTGGTGTGCTCCTGATCACATTTACGATTTTCACCTGGCGGACGATAAAATGGGTGAAAAAATCTCATAGACTTACAATGAAGGAGGGACCAATAAAGGAGTCATATCTGGAGATCAGAATTTCATAGAGACTTGGGAGTGGACAGTTAACTTCAAGCACCTGGTAACTTCAGAACACCCTTCAGTAGCAACCCCCCCCCCCCCCCCCCCCCCAGAACATCTTGGCAAACATATAGCAATGCTCTGACAGCAGCAAAACCACCTACAACACCAACACAACATTTTAACCTAGTAACCACCCAGAACACCCTTCAGTGAGCCAGACCATCCTTGTCAGCACCAAGGTCACCGGTAGAGGGGGGTGTAATCTCACAGGTTACAGCGACAGAGGAGATGGCAGGCCCTGCAACCTGATCTGTAGATTTGTCACATGAGTTTCTGGAATGATAAGACTTGAGCATATTAATTTGCAATTTGGCAAACACGTGATTGTCATTTTCTATCAGGGGTGCAAATTACATAATCTGTTTCACTTATCCATTTTACAACATTGTATGGACCAGAAAAATGGGCAGACAGTGCAGAAACAGGGAAGGGCAACAGAATCAGGACATCATCACCAGGCTGGAAACAACAAGAAACAGATTTCTCGTCTAAATGTTGTTTCATGCCTTTTTGCGCAACTGTAAGCGACTCCCGGGCAAGAGAGCAGGCATTGTGGAAACGCTCTTGGAATCAGCTCACATAATCCAAAACATCACATTTTTAAATCAATATTCATAATTTTCTCATTCAAAGCTTTCAAAGGTCCTTCAACAGTGTGTCCAAACACAAGCTCTGCTGGGCTAAAGCCAAGTGATGCTTGTACTGTCTCACGGAAATCAAATCAATGAAATGGAAAACCTTTGTTCCAGTACTTTCCTGTATCCATACAATATTTTCTGAGCATTTATTTTAATATTTGGTGAAATCTTTCTAGTTCCCCTTGACATTCAGTGTTGTAAGTACTTGACACTTTGTGAGAAATTGAAAGGGAATTTAAAACCTGGGTGAAAAGTCTAGACAAATAAGAGAGCTGTAATTTTTCGGAGTGGGATGGCCTAGCTGAAATGGGTAGCAGTGCACATGATTGTAAGCTAAATTGATTACTGGATTTTGTTTTTGGCAGGAGACTGACAAAATCAACAATAATGTGTTCACTCACCAATCACAGAAATGGGCAATAGTGGAGCAGGTGGAATAAACTGATCAGGCTTTCCCATCAATTGACATGTTTGGCATGTCTGGCAGATTTCAGCTTCATCTTTCTTGAGACCAGGCCAAACAGAATACGGTTGTAAGTTTTCATTACCCCCAGATGACCAGACAGCTGGTGATCATGTGCGAGACACAACACCTGCTGCCAATAAACAGCGGGGACTACAATCTGAAACACAGCATTCCAGTCAAGGTCAGTAAAAGTGTTAAACACCATTTACGCATTAGCAAACCATCTTCCACAAAGTAAGCAACCTTTTCCTCTTTGGCAATTTCAGAGTCAACAGCAGAGGAAAAACATTTACTCAGGGACTGATCAGCTTTTTGTGCAGTGATAATTTGTTCACAAGTGACAGACAAGGTTAAGTTGTCAGGGCTTGTCACAGTGTTTTCTGTACAATTTAATTGTCTGCTTTCTCCCAGATATGGCAAGGTCAGACTGAGTTGGAGGTGATTCATCTACTAATACAAAAGCCATAAAATAATCAGTCAAACTAATTCCGTCACCCATTTTACGTGACTGAGCTTGCAGAACAGCGCAGGCAGAAAACAGGTGTGGTGAACAATGGGACCAGATGACATTCCAGGAGCCAGTTTATGGCAGAGCCCCTCCCTAACTGTCAAGGCAAAGAAGAGTGGCTCCATTTTTATTAGAATGTGGCAGGACCAACACAAACAAATGAAAAGCACAGCCATCAGATAAGTTCAGACAACTACCAGATACATCAAAAAGTAAGGCCTCTGACCTTCCAACATGTTGAAAAATACTTCTCATTGGTCCATGAGTGGTTTCTTAGCAACCACTCAAACCCCCCATCCTAAGGTTTGATTCTGGTACTTTTACTACAGCCATTTCAATAACTTGAACAAGCACACTTGAACCACAGTATGACTTTTCTGACAATGGCAACACATCAGAGATGGTAAATGACTTTTCAACACCTGTATCATGCAGTATAATTTCTTTTTGATCTTCAAAATTACCTGTCAGCGAACACTCAAAAACCTCTTTAGGTGGCGGATGACTGCGGTTTTGGTCGGGAGGGCTGAGACAATGATGTCACCTTATGCTCATTTAAATAAACAACAACATGCTCAGGTAAGCAGAACTTGAACTCAGTAAAATTAACTCCCTAAACAAATTGAAATGAACAACTTTTCTTGCAGCACACCATTTGTCAAACAAAATGCCTTTCTCCAAGGTCTGGTTTACACTTTTCTTATGGTTTCTAAACCTTTGTCTATAGGCTTCCGGAACCAACTCATATGCATGTAGGATTCTAATTTAACAGTCTCGTACTTCAAACTCTCTTCCAAACAAAGTGTGGAACAGATTTTTTGGACCTAATTAAATGACTTACACTGAAGTAACTGGGACCAGACATCCTTTGGCCAACGGAGGAACGCAGCAATGCACTTGAAAGCGCTGAAGTATAAATCGACTTATGCTTCCCTGAACTGAGGTACAAGAGCTACAGTATATGTTTACAGTACAGTATATGTCTAACATCAAAGGTGGTCGAGGGTGGATCGACATTATGCGAGGCTTGGTTGAGCAGCCAAACCGGCAGCGATTTTCATTGCCTTCAGCTCTATCCGTCTCAAATGTACCTGTTTATTGGCCTCAATTTCCAATCTGCGTATTTCCAGACACAGCTCCAACTCCACCTGACACTCTTGAACCCTCTCTTGTGCCTTGATTTGCAAATGGCCCAGGTGGACTTTCAGCCGTGCTCCATCATTAGATCCGGTGGAGGTGAGAAAGAAAGGATCAAATGGTGGCAAGACAGATTTGGCCTCGGACTCAAAACAAGGACATTTAGCTCACTCAATCGATCAAAAATAATGCCCTTCATTTCTTGTTTAAAAGCTTGCCTCACATTGGGAATATTATAATGGCCTGCATTGGCAACCAAATCATCCTTCCTACATTTTTCAAATTGTAAACTGTAGCTGTAGTAAATGTTTTCAAATCAAATGACACCATGATTGTTATTGCCAACTAGTTAACCACACACACTAATTTACATTTCTGCATTTGGCAGACGTTTTATCCAAAGCAACTTACAGTGCATTTATTACAGGGACAATCCCCCCGGAGCAACCTGGAGTTAAGTGCTTTGCTCAAGGACACAATGGTGGTGGCTGTGGGGATCAAACCAGCAACCTTCTGATTAACAGTTATATTCTTTAGCCCACTACACCACCACCACTCCACACAAACAAAAATGTGCTAAAATGTCATTAATATCATCAGATAATATCCCAGACAAGCCCCCAATAATGTACAACCTTAGATGTAGCGACACAAAATGATGTGGTTGCTTCAGAAAATGAGATTTTCATTTCTCATTTTATTTTTGGACTCTATCGTTTAGGTTTAGGTGTTGGTTTAGGGTAAGAAGGTACATTTTACTCATTAAAACCTCCATATAAAATTCAGGTTAAAACCCCGTCTGATTATGACAACATTTCACTCACTTTTGGCGCCTCCCACTGGACATTTCACTAGGAGACTCCAGCTAAACATGTAACATCATTTAGTTTAGCAAAACATGTTCACGTAATGTTAAAGAAATCAGGTTGAACCACTCAGAGAATCGTGGGAAATAAAGCACACCAAAAGAGCTCTGCAGCAACCGGCCACTATTAAAAATGACCTTATGTGCTAGACAAATAGGTAACCAAACAACAATGATGCATTGCAAAACAAGATGGTTTATTATCAGAAATGTATAATAAAGTTAAAGTGCAAAAGTGAATATGTGAACGGAAGCCAGCTGGTAAGTGATAGCTGTGCAGTATGTGTAAACCTCACTGCGACTGACGCTTGAGGCTGTAGCCTTTGGTGTGTCCGCCTTCCATGCCTCACATGCCGGTTTGAATCCCGTTCGGAGCGGGTCGAGCAGGACCGGTGAAAGTGGTGCCATGACCCTGATGGGATCGAGGTTTAGGGGGGTGAGTGTAACGGGAGTCAGCTGGTACGTAATAGCTGTGCGGTATGTATAAATGTCACTCTCCTGGCCTCAAGAAGCGCACAAGCGTCTGACGCTAGAGACTGTAGCCTTTAGCCTCCTCGTTAATGTGCCTACCTCCCATGCCGGCTGATGCCGGTTCAAAACCCGCTCGGAGCGGGTCGAGGAGGACCAGTTACACATGCACTGTTGTGCTTTATAGTAGCCTACCCAAACAGGTGTCTGGGTAGGCAGCTCTCTAGGTTTTGAATTGTCACATTATGTTTCTGTGACCAACTGCTGCAACTGCAATCTGTTTGCTACTGTACTAAGGGCAAGCTGCCACATCATTTTTAATACATGACCGATACTCATGTTTTATGGACTAAATGTAATGTTGAGGTGATACCAATACTCCTGACATCCAGTACATATTTCAGCCCTTGTTTTCAGGTTATGTCACATCGTGATGAGATTAGTGGAGCACTAAGAGGAACCGAGATGTTTCTCCAGAGCAAAAGACTCCAGTAATCTCACATGTGTCATCTAGAGATTCAGACAAGATCTTAATGTCTCAAAGGGTGCTCGGATTTCCTAAGATACCAAAGTCTGCAACCACAATTTTAAATCTCTATATGAACTCAGACATTTCTCATCAAATTCACCCAAGTGCAAATGATCTGAGCTGTGCTTTCAACATTCATGTATATCTGTCGACATTTCACACATTTGTGACAATTTGTACGTCTTCTATTTTTGCGAATCTCTGTTTGATCACTAATCCATGTACTTTAATATCTGAATTACACAATCAGAATCATTACTTCAGGTACAGTAGAATGATCTATATTGTGTTTATGACCTTCATTGTGTCCCTAAAAAAGATTCAAGATAACCACAAGAGAACAGCGAGACCTAGTGTGTGTGAGAGTGACTGTATGAAAATGTATACTGTATATCTTATAGTTGTGTAGCCATATTTCATGATAAAAATATTATTTGCATGCACATTTTACACATGCATTTACATTCATACATACTGAATGTACACACATGCATTAACACACACACACTTACACTGTGAATCTGGGCTAGTGCAGTTCATGTCTCTGCCTCAGAGGAGCAAACCTACATATCAACTCTTAAACTGCCATGCAATAAACACGCACACGCGCACACACACGCGTGTGCGTGTGCACACACACACACACACACACACACACAAGCCTCCTTATCACTATCCACACATGGTAGATAAATGAAGAAAAAAAGACTCGGACAGAAAAGGACAAGAGAGAGAGAGAGAGAGAGAGAGAGAGAGAGAGAGAGAGAGAGAGAGAGAGAGAGAGAGAGAGATTGGGTGTCTTCCTGAACTTCTAGAGAGGAGAATTCAGTCCTGCGTTAAACTGGGGCATGTTACTAAACTGAGAGAGAAATGTGAAAAACTCACAGTCCTCTCATTCTGAAACACACTGTACAGTATTTTAGTGCAAACTACGTAGGCAGAGATTCTTCACACACGCATTATGACATCATCAGCATGCCTCTGTACACATCATGCAGTATGTACAATCACTTCTGACTAGACTTGTTTAACCTTTGTGTGACCTTCGGGACATTTTGTATCTTTCATTTTTGTTTTTTCGATCATTTTGACTGTGTTAATGTCAATATCATAGATTTTCCCAGAGGTGTGTATTTTTGATATTTCAACCTCAGTTCCTATAATACATCTATAATACAGTGTGCACACAAAATAGTTACACTCAGGGCCTTCAGGACAAAAATGTCCGCATTGAAACCCATTTAAACTGCAATATTGCATCCCAGTGCCATTAAAGCATAAAATCATGATCCAAGATGGTGGCGTTGTAGCACGCAGCGGCCTCTCCGGGTCCAAAATGGTGATTGAATAACTGATGCAGCTAAAATTGTGTGGGTGTGTTGGTATGAATGTCAGAGTGTGTGTGTGACGCACGAGGATTAAATCGTGAATTACTCTTTTTTTTTATTATTTCAACAAAACTTGTAAAGGTGCTGTAAGTACTTTCAGCTATTTTACTATGCTGACAGATTGCCCACAGTCCGTGCTGTCAGATGTATATTGCACACAAAAATTAGAAAACGCTTTCTCTATCTAATAAGAGCCAATCTGATTGGCTAGTTTGATAGAACTTCCTTGAGTAAAAGCACACAGGGCTTTTCATAAGTCTGCCACTCGAGAACTGATGCACTTGCGACACATGCAGAAGAGCAGCGCTGTTTACAGCTGAGTAGGAGGAACGCTGTACAGAAGCTTTGTTGATTTTGGTTTAGATCTGTATTTGTTTTTTGTTTTTTTTTGTTGAAGCTCCAAAAAAAAGCTCCAAAAAGCACATAAAAGCAGTATACAACTAATCCATAAAACTGGAGTGGTTTAATCCATGTCTTCTGAAGCAATCCAATCAGCATTGGGTGAGAACAGACCAAAATATTACTAATTTTTCCTTGCAACCTTTTTCTTGAAGTATGAAGCAATTGAAACAGGGGTAAGGCACTGGACGTCTCTCTGAAATAGAGAAATACATACAAGTGAAATTATTAAGCAGTATTATTAACAGTGTCACTACTAATCATTATCATAAAATCAAATCATTAAGTAAAATCTAAAGAGATATTCAACGATAGACACAAAACATTGTGCAAAATTATGAATAAAAATGAATTTAAACGTAAATGCTTCAACATAGAACAAACATTATGATTTCGACCAAATCGGTCGCCGGTACATGTTGATGAATCAACCTCATTTTGACGTTGAATATATGTTAGATTTTCACCCTAAAAACGTTCTGATATACCAACCAAATAGTGAATGTTGATTCAACATTGAAAACTGATCCGACCTTTTCAACCATCATCTAATTTACAAGCGGATCAACAACACTTCCGGTTTTGGCCACTGGGGGCAGTGCTTCAAATTTCAGTTAGCAATGAATGAATTCAGCAGCCGAACGTTTTAGCCAGCTATTGCCGACTTCATGGTGAGATCGGTTTAGAAATGTGAAAAACTGAGTTTTCAAATGAAGATGGATTAGTGTGGATGTGGCAAAACTCATCCAGCATTCATGAAGGTAAGTGAATTATGAACATATTTTCATTTTCATCTCTTTAATATCAGTTGTAAACGGTGTCTACAGCATTCTCAGCCATTAAAACAGGATGCTAGAACAG
>JAVLUX010000024.1:38005000-38017500 GCA_032164185.1 Moxostoma hubbsi | reverse complement strand
ATAACGTATAATATGCAAGTAAGGGCAGACGGTGGACTTTCTGGTGCCCTCCTAGGGTAACATGGTGCCCCCCTAGGGAGATGGTGCCCTACGCAGACTGCGTAGTATGCATGTAGGGAGCGGCGATACTGGCTAAAAAACATCCCCAACGATCTACGGTAGTGCCGGTGAGTGCTGCTCATGGGTGCTCATGGGTGCTTTTCATAAAATTAAAAAATGTAGTTTACATATTTAGATATTTATGGGAGATAGCGCCATCATTGGGCACATTTGGGAATGGAAAAAACAATATACTTAAATAAAGCAAATACCTTTTTTATATATTGTGTTCTTTTAGGAGTATAGTCAACACACGGCGAAATCATCAGGACTCATATGACTTTACTCAATTTGGCAAATTCGTATGATATCGTACGACTGCACTCGACTTTTCGACTTTCACTACAGCCAATGACATCACTGGACGTTGTTTCCATCTAATATGCGAAATGACTTGCTTTTGTCACACGCAACAACTTCCTATAACGTTTCCACACTCTACTGATTGGTTAAGTTTAGATAAGAGCATAATATTAATAAGCATGTCCTTAACATGCTTACTTCCACATTAGACATCCAGACATTTTTACATGATGAAATCATACAAATTCATACGAACGAACTCTTACGAAATCATATGAAATAGCCAACTCTTAATATATGTAAGAATTTTCAAGAGACTGGGTTGGTATGGTTGGGGTGAGCATTAGGGCGAGTTTAGGATTTACAATAGGGCATTTCATTTTAATGTGTTAATTGAATGCGATTAATTATAAAGATGTTGTAATTAATTATATCCCGGGACTGTAATAAGGAATATTCCTACCATTGGAGCAATTCAAGTTTGAAGTACCACCTGTTTTCAGCAGGGGGCAGTAAGCAAAACTCCAGCTGTTTAGGCAACGTGGAGCTGTGCAGCAGAGAACAAACCACGCTCAGACTTGCTGGACACCAGCGACAGCACAAGATGAGGACACGTTCTTGCGTTGAACACAGCTGAACGGTGCAAAAGTTAGAATGCAGGAATCTCGAGACAAGTTTTACTACGTTTCAAACTACATTTAACTTGACAAGAGTGACCCAAAAGTGCTGTGTTTATTACGCAACAAAGTGAGATGCTGATGTACATTGGCGCATCCTTAGAAAAGCCCTTATAAGAAATCTCGGACAGATTGACGAATTCAATTGCAAAATTAAATGATGTGGACTGCAGGCCAATGATAGACTTATGTTCAATAACATGGAAATAAATAATGTACTGACTTCTAAAGCCACTTTTTGTGTTGCCTATTGAGTGGGGACTGGACTCCCCGACTGCCTGGAGTGAAGGAGCCGCTGCCAGGGGCGGAGGAGTGCCCTGTCATCCCCCAGATGGGGGTCGAGAGGGGTCGCGGAGGGGTCAAGAGTACCGCCGTCCATGAGGGGAGAAGGGAAGCAACTCCCCGACCGCCTGGAACGGTAGGGCCGCTGCCAGGGGCGGAGGAGAGTCCCCCTCGAGCAAGACGAGGATGACCCACCAGAGGGGGGGGTGGGATGGGGGTTGTACTCCTCCCAGCCTGAGGCAACGCAGGTTGGAGTGTAGAGTGGAGGAGGTCGATGCCGGGCTGGAACAATGCACAACCAGTCCCCAATCAGCCTGACGGGGGCGCACGAGGGATAAAGGCGGCCGGAGATGATGGTTCAAGACAGAGAGAGAGTTACAGGCAGCTGCTCTGTGTATATGTTTGTGTGTTTTTGGTTCAGTTTTTCATTAAACTATTAAGTATATTGCCAAGGTTAGTATAAGAAATGAAAAGGGTAGCAGAATGATTGAGAGTGGGCATAATCTATTGCGTTTAGAGACCATCCTGACTCTTCTTCTGAGGGACTGAAGGAGAATCAAGAAAACACACCATTATTACAGCAATCGCACTTCAGACTGATTGATTTTTTTGACTGTGATTGTGCATGAGAGAAAGTATTTAAATGTGTGTTTTGTTGGTGTGGAGAGAGAGAGACAAACAGAAAGAAGATAATGGTTGCTTTATTCATACATGGATAGGTAATGTTGAAAGGGTATTACCCGAGCTCTTTTATTATTCATAAAGACCAGTCCACAAACCCTGCCTCAAGGTGCAATCCAAAGTGTTTCGGAAGAACTGTGGCAATCTTCAAAAAATTGTGATTGGAGACTAAATGAACTACTGTATTACTACTGTATTTCAATGTATTACTGCCAGCCAGCACTGCTGTCAAGGGCAAAACCATCCTGGAAGTTTCTCACACTGTTTGAAGGAGATCCCACATTCAGTTTTATTGATTTTATGGCCATAACTAATGCATTTTGGCAGTACTGTGGTACATTTTTGTAGAGGCGGACACCTCTTATACATTTGCCATTTTACACTTCATAACGGTGCGCTCGTATGCATACTCTAATTTCACATAAAACATTTCACTTGTAAGCACAAGTGGTCCACTATCACATTTTTCATGGTGAATCAAATGCAATTCAGTTTTAGCTAGTCTGTATGTCTATACAGTATGTCCCATAAAAGGACACCTGACTGTGGCTTTTATGTTCCTAATTAAAGATTTGAAAGGTCTACTGCAGCCCAAGTGCTTTAGGTCCAACACAATGGCTGAACGCACTAAAAGGGCTGTTACGGACCGAACAAACCATTATTTGACCGCAGAATTAATTAGTTTTCCATATGAATGACAGAGAAAAAGAGGGGGGAGAGGTAAGGTCCTTCATTGCCATTGAGGCTTGGATGATCTATCTGATGTTCCTCCAACAATCAATTACTGAGGAGCCAATCTGACTAAATTGATTAAGAGAGAATGCTAGTCGAGCATTAGCTGAGTACACATGATTGTCAGTATTACTCATTCCCAGCAGAACAGAAATTAGCGCTTAATGCAGCATTGCTTTTTTAGCATTGAGGCTAATTACGCAGGAAAACAATTGTCGGGTTGAATGTGGATGCTTATTTATGAAAATGTCAGTAGGGGTGGGGGGGTGGGGGTGGGGGTTATCATTCGTACAGGAAGTCTGCAAGTCGTAAAAGAGCCAAAATTATTGTACGTGGTAATCACCTGCACCCTGGATATGTGGTACATACTGTATATAAAGATACAGATAAACAGGAATATTCTGTTCAGCATAGAATCATCATCTCTGAGCTGATCACATGACCTCTGCTCACCTGTACGCTGTGACCTGTCAACATCCTGAAGCAGGTAACCACGTCTCGTCCTTGCGGACATTTCTCATTTCCACCAGCTGTCCGTCTCGATGCTCGTTCAGTGATTCTCGAGCTGTTTAAAAGCACAGGAGATAACATGTTAATTACCGGCTGTCTACAAACCGTCTCATAATGTTTGTCTTGGTGATGACAGCAGAAAATTACTCATTCTTTAGATGCGTTTCTGGCTGTCATTCAAAAGAAATGCAGAAAACCAGTTCTGAAGTGTCTTCAGCGTCTCTCGAGAAACCTTGAATTGACACGCAGTCAAAGAAAAAGCATGCGCGCACACACACACACACACACACACACACACACACACACACACATTATTAAAGGAATGTTCAGAGTTCAATACAAGTGAAGCTCAGTTGACAGCATCTGTGGCATAATGTTGAAGTTGTCCCTCGCATATTTAATAAAAAAGCAGAAATTGCAGTTACGGCGAGGCACGTACAATGGAAGTGAAAGGGGCCAGTCCATGAACGCTGAAACATTGCCACAAGATGTAAAACATTATGCATGTTATCATCGTTTTACTGTGATAAAACCTTTAAATAACCTTATTTGTGCAACGTTATATCCAGTGTATTTTAATGTGTGTATTTCAATGTTTGTTAATTACTGTCCATTAACCTGAGCTGAACCCGGAACATTCCCTAAAACATCAATCAAAATACATAACAGATCATTCCATTTCTGGATACTGACTGGACAATGAAGTGCTCCGGAACATTTTTCATTCCGATAGTGAACTGTCATTTGGTTCAACGTTGGATGCATGATGGATACAGAAAGAGAGAGAAAGCACGGCCCTTCTTTCCTCGCCATTCATGAAACACCAACACACGAAAAGCTTTCGTCATGTCTCGAGCGCACACACACAAATATGCTCTCAGTGGAGGTGTAATACTACAGGATGTTAGAAACAGGCCACTGCAGTGAGTCAGATGATCTGTGAATGAATGCATTTTTAGAGGGGCGGAAACAACCTGACAATCACTTGTAAAGAGAGACTGAAGGAAAAACACAACATCTACAACGGCTGAAAAAAAAAAAAAAGCCAAGACTAATAATTTGGTTAAATTGTCGTTGTTTGTTTGTGTGAGAAACGGCAGCCAGTGGAGTTTCTGGTGCCTCTGTAGGGAGACGCACTATGCAGACTGTGTAATATGCATATTCATATTTAAATAAGGAATGATGCCATATTTTATGGGACGGATGGCAGCCCTACCTGAAGGTCTAACACCTTCTCATGAGCAAAGTGTGGATGCGAAAATCGTGTTTATCGGAAGAAACTCTTAATCTTGAATACAGTGGGAGGAGGGGTGAATAAACGTGTGAAACCTGGTTAAATCGGTAAAAATGACGTTTGCGTGATGAAAATTTCGTCATCAGCAGTCTGCATGGATGGTTACCATGCTGCCCAGATTTAATCGACACCAAAACAGGCATCGTCCGTGGGCATTGTCTTTGAATGTACTAAAAGAGTATTGCAAAGCATTAGTAGTGCACATGCTTCAAACACTTTCATATTCACTCGCAGACAAAAGATTATACTTTGAAAGGCAATGCGGTCAACCTGCCGTGATACGATCTGGAACACAGAAAAACGAAGTAAGCCCAGCCACATCTACACTAATCTGTTCAAGTTTGAAATCTCCATTTTCAGTTTCATAACATCATCGTTTTCAAAAGTATGGGCTTATGGAGAGTGTTTTCGAAAGTCTCAGATTTCAGTGCTGTAACATACTGAAACTACTGGGTTTCCAGGGCCAGTTCTAGCTATAAGCGGCTGCTTACTGCCCCCGAGCCACCAGGGGGCACCACAAAGCAATGTTTTCTTTTTGTATATACTAAAAGCTGCTAGTAAGACTTAGGGGGTGGTTGGGGCCTCCAAGTAGGATTTCACATAGGACAAATTCCACATCTGTGTATCAAACTAAAGTGTGAACTTTCTGCTATTTTTTTAACATTTTTTTAACATTTTTTTAATGCTATTAGGGTTTGGAATGACATGAGGATGAATCAGTGTTGACAGATTATTCAATGGGTGAACTATCCCTTTAAGAACAAACTCCTCATTTCTTGACATGGACATTTGTGGCCTCCTATCCTTGACATCTGAGTCCCAGTGATTCCAGGTTCAGGACGGGTCGTGCTTAAGCGTAGCCGAACAGCAGGAGATTTCATCTCAATCACTTGAGCCGTTCCCATGGCGATGAGGTCGACGGATTGCAAGAGTACTCTGCTACATCACCAGTGACACTTGTAAGTGAGGGGTGACAGAAAACGTTCAGCTTCACATGATAGTTTGTCAGAGAAATTGTGCCATCGTGAGGATCAACATCATGCATATGATACTCCAAAACTGGTACGACGGGTTACAATTTAAAACAGAAATCAGCGCAAATAATAGGCTGGAGACGTTTTCAAAATGCGTTGATCTTCTGAGACGGAATACAAATGCTTTCAGGTGTTTGAACAGGTGTGGGTCAATTCTGTTAGAATAGAATCAAATTAGAGTTTTCTCTGCGTTGATCTCAAACAAATAACTTTTCAAAACACATCTGGACCCTATTTTCAGAGAACTGTAACCCACTTTAACTGATTTACTTGTGTTATTCTCAGAGGTAAAGGAAAACCTTATGACTTATTTATCCAGTATTGCATCGTATGAAACTGCTGGATCTCTGGTGTCCATTTTGGCTCTGAGTTTCCCCAGTCTGCACCCCCTTGACCAGCTTGAAAATGAGAAAACTGCAGCGGTCATCTGAGAATAAATGTAGCATGTCTGGAAAAAGGCCAAGCAATACTTGAGACATTTTGGCAGACGTTTGGTTTCATGCTTGGTGGCGCCACCAACACTGACGTCTCCGCATACTGCAACCTGGTCTCATAAAATCCTGTTACTACACCTCAATGGTTCTCCGTTTTTTTTTTTTGTTGTTGTTGTTTTTTTTTTTGGTCAGGCTCCCCTTTGAAACAAACTTTGAAAAAAATTCCCATCAGCAGTTCAGCTTAGTTCAGGTCTTCAATAGCAGATCTCAAACATTGCAAAAGTGAACACTCATGCTGTAAATCCACAGTTGAAATTGAGTGCAGTGGCCTGTTTTATATTACACCGTTATCAACCCAGTCAGCTTAAGTACGGACAGGAAATAAAACTTTCCAAAGCTGCGATAACTGCAAGGTAAACCTGCTTTCTCTTGTCATCTATTAAAGTGTTCAAGTCTCGGCTCACCGTTATGCAGTCTCAAATATGTTTTAAATCAAGACTTGAATTTTGATTAGCTGTACAGAACAAGTCTGAGGAATTATAGACACCATATCAGAATGAATCAAACTGTTGATGTGACATACCGCAAGCCATCCAACGCCACAAAAACACCCTTTCGCCACTTTTAATTGATGAGACAGTGAAGAGGAGACAGAATTATGCCACACTAGGAAGTATAGATTGGATTCAAATCTAACCTTCAAATATACATCATTCACAACGGGTTTATTCTCAACACCTTTAGAGTAGAGCTCTACCTGTTTCATTCTGTCCTCGTACCTCTCTTTCTCTCTGACACGCCGACTCTCTTAGCAGTTGTTAGAAGCAGATGGTTGTCTTTTTCCAAGAACAATAACAACAGAAGTCTCTTTCTCTTACACACACAAACTCGGAATAACAGCAAGCTGTCTCTGGTGACTTTGTACAACTAACTTTTTATGAAGAGAGCAACGGTTGATGTTCAGTTTTATGACAGAAAGATGGTGCTGTGATACCTTGTCCTTATTTAGACACAGGTCAAATGAAATATGGCCATATTTTTCGCATTAATCTCAGTGGTGAGGAGGCATCCATCTTTCCTTTAGGACAGCCTTATAAAAGTAGTTTTCTTGCAAAAGAGCTCAGTCATGCTGGTATGTCGGACTCAGAGATTCAAACTCTGCAGATAGATTAAAAGACAAAACAGACAAAACCATCAAAGAAATACACAAAGTAGATATTTTGGTTCCCAAACTAGATTTAATAGAAATGTTTGTGGTGCTTACCATTACGAATATCACCGCCAGCATGGTGTAGTGTTGAGGATGGTTGCCAGGCCATTGCTCTGCAGGAACTAGGGTGATCTGGATGGCTGTTAGGGTGTTCTGGGTGTTTGTTGGGGTGTTCCAAGATGGTTGCTAGGGTGATCCAAGGTGGTTGCTAAGATGTTTCAAGGTGGCTGCTTGGGTTTTCTATGTGGTTGCTAGGATGTTCCTGTGTGGCTGCTGGGATGTTCCGCGGTGGTGGGTATGGTAATCTGGGTGTTTGTTAGGGTATTCCAAAGTTGTTGTTTGGCTGTTCTAGGTGGTTGTTATGGTGTTACAATGTGGATGCTAGGATTTTCTGGATGGTTGTTAGGGTGTTCCAGGGTGGTTGCTAGGGTTTTCCAAGGTGGTGATTGGGGTGATCCAAGATGTTTTTTGGGGCGTTCCAAAATGGTTGCTTGGCTGTTCTGGGTAGTTGTTATAGTGTTTCAATGTGGTTGCTAGCGTGTTCTGGGTGGTTGTAGCGTGTTCTGGGTGGTTGCAAGGGTGCTTCTTTGTGGTTGTTGGGGTGTTTCAATGTTATTTCTACAGTGTTCTGGATGGTTGAAAGGGTGTTCTGTATGGCTGTTATGGTGTTCTAAGGTGTTTGCTAGGGTGTTCCATGTTTTTTCTAGGCTGTTCATAGTGTTTATTATGGTGTTCCAAGATGGTTAATATGGTGATCCAATGTGGTTTTAGTATGTTCCAAGGTGGTGTTTGGGGTGTTCCAATGTGGTTGCTAGGGTATTCCAAGTTGGTTTCTAAGGTGTTCTGGGTGTTTGTTTGGGTGTTCTAAAAGGAATGCTATGGTTATCCAAGGTTGTTGTTTGGATTTTCAGGGTGGTTGCTAGAATGTTCCAAGGTGGTTGCTGGGGCATTCTAAGTTGGTTGCTGGAGTGTACCAAGGTGCTTGGTATGTTGTTCTGGGTGGCTGTTAAGATATTCCATAGTTACTTGGCTGTTCTAAGTTGGTTGCTATAGTGTTCTGGATGGTTTTTAGGTTGTTTCAGGGTTGTTGCTAGGGTGTTCTAAGGTGGTGTTTAGGGTGTTCCAATGTGGTTGCTGGGGTGTTCCAAGGTGATTGTTAGGGTAATCCAATGTGGTTGTTAGGTTGTTCTGGGTGGTTATAGTGTTTTATGGGTGTGTGCCAGGGTCCTTCTTGGTGGTTGTTGGGGTGTTTCAATGTAGTTGCTAAGGTGTTCTGGGTTGTTACAGTGTTTTACGATAGTTGTTAGGATGCTCTAGATGGTTGCTAGGGTGTTTCATGATGATTGTTAGTGTTCCAAGGTGGTTGCTAATATGTTCCAGGGTGGTGGTTGGGTGTTCCTTGGTTGTTGCCAGGGTATTCTAGGTGGTTGTTTGGGTGTTCCAAGGTGGTTGCTAGGGTGTTTCATGGTGGTTGTTAGGGTGTTCCTATGTTGTTGCCAGCCAGGGTATTTTGGCTGGTTGTTAGGGTGTCCCAAGATGTTTACACAGGGTTCTGGGTGGTTGTTAGTGTGTTTCATGTTGGTTTTTTAGGGTTTTCCATGGTTGTTGCTATGGCTTTCTCGATTGCAGTGTACTGGCCCAAGTAAAAAAAGAAAAAGAAAAAACAAGATACAGAAAGAGTAATAGTGATACATTCTTTATCCCATATATTATCTGTATTGGGCATACTCACTCCAAACTATGGATATTCTAATTTTGCATTTTAACTTATTATTTATTAAACTATTTATTTATTTTGCATTATGTATATGAAATAAAGGGACAGCTCACCCAAAAATTAAAATTATGTCCCAATTTACTCACTCTCAAGGTTTCCAGACCTTCATTACTTATTCCGTGGATATGATGAGTGCCTATCATAGGCAGAATGTTAGTCTCAGTCTCAATTCAATTTCATTGTGTCTTTTTTCCTCTCCTTACAATGTAAGTAAATGGGGACTGAAGCGGTCAACTCTGTCTAACATTTCCTTTTCCATTCCATGGAAAAAGTCATTCAGTCATTCAGGTATGAAAAACAAGCAGGTGAGGAAATGAGAACAGCATTTAAATTTTGGGAATTTAAATTAAAAGATTGAAATTTGATTCCATAAATGTATATAAATTATCCAATTGCACTCATTAGCTAGTCCTCCATAGCCAGAGCTTAATTGTACATCTGTAAATATGCAATAACATAACTTTCCTTGAACTTGCATTGCTATGAAATGAATTGTCTGGACTAAAATACAGTGATCTGTATTCTAAAATAGAAAACTCAATCTCTGTGTTGAATGATCACTTCTATTCTCTCAGTGCTGTATCAATGTCACAATGCTGGACACATCAATAACTCGTGACAAAATTCATTTTACCAGATTAAAACAGATGGGGTTGAGGGACGTCTCACACACACAATCCAGCCTTTCAGCGACCTCATCTCATTATTTACAAAGGCTTATTAAAAATAAAACAGACACGATTTATCACTGTGTACAGATTGCAAATAGGATGCATACATCACAGGGAACGTCAGGGATGGTTTATTTACTGTTTCTATTTGCTGTGTGGCTGTCACAAGCTAATCCTGGACATGACTAAATGTAACCACACAAACCTCTGGGCATCACGCTGAGAGCGCATTGCCGGCTATTTCCTGTGGGGGCCACGGGGACGTCACGCAGAAAAATGAGCCACCGTTATAGTGCGTGTGGCCATACGCATAACAAAAAAATACTTTTTATTTACTTTTCAAAGGTTTTTTTTCTTCCCATTACAAAGCAAAAAAGCAAAAATCACTACTCAAGGGGGTGATGAGAGATTGCAAACATCTTAAGAGTCAAACTCAGCTAATTTTATAAGAAAGCTGAAAAGTGTCTTGCAATTAAACTCTATAATATACAAGTCATCTATCTCACCATCGTAACCAGACTCCACGGCCCCAGATATTACTGTAAATGTATCATCAGTCATTTAGCAGCACATGTAGGGATGTGCCACTAGTTTTGCAACTACTTGGTGAATTGTCTGAACAAGTAGCCCTGTATATTTAGGCTACGACCGGAGTTGGGGAAGCTATTTTGAGACAGTAGCTTCTCAATCTTAAGGCAACTCATAACTTATCATGGTTAAACTACAGTTAACTCTTTAGACTTTAGACTCAATATGAAAACAAAAATGTATTATGGCCTTAAGCTGACACAAATGAGCTATACAACATGTGTAACTGAGCTCGAGTATGTTTTGAACCCTGATCACTATCTTAACCTGCAGATCACAGATTCATCCTCAACTCCAACCCCATTTGGGATTATGATGTACTTGTTTGTGTCAAGCCAAGGAGGATTAAATGCAAACTGCTGCAACATGCCGACTACGCCACACCAGCGCAGAGTCTCAAAAGAAGAGTGTGTAAATAAATAAATAAAGCATAAGACTCGTTGTGTGTGAGAAAAGATAGATAATTAGCTTTCTCCTCTCAGTCTCCAAGCCTGGAGGGATGGTGCTAAATAGCAACTAGCTTTCTGTCCAGCACGTCCTTTGTATGCTTTGTTGAAAAAAAAAATTGCTAAAGGCCAGACACCCCCTGAGTTGTGGGTTTGGCTCTGAAATATTCATACACATAGAATGAGCCACATATTGATTCTGAGTCACTAATCACCACATCTACCATCCTACCCACCGCTGTGTTGTTTAGCATGACGCTAGCCTACATGCTAATCAGTGAATATGGATCAGTAAATATAGATTTTCATGCTAGAGTTCCTGTTAACTTTTTGACAAACTCCCTCTTACAAATTGCTATATTGCTGTAGCCATTTCATAAAATATTTTCTGAATTTCTATCACAACAACAACTATCACTAGTAACTTTTAAGTTAGCTAGTGAAGTCCAGGGAAGTCCTGTGAAGAGAAATCGTCCCGGGATTTTATATGGCAACTGGCCCAACTGTTGAGCGGGGGAGGGGGGGGGGGGGGGGGGGGGGTGGAGAGAGGTTAACGAAAGTTATTGTGGGGGGAGGGGGGGTGTTTGGGGGTGGTCGCTGTCCTTTTCTGCATATCGTGGCAGCGTTTTGTGGTTCATTCTGCATAATGCAGTGCCTAATTTTTGCTCATCGCGGCCCATTCGGCACGTTTCGTGGCCGCCCACTGGCCTGCTCGGTTCTACCGATGCCCGGTATGCCAGATTACCAGTCCAGCCCTAGTGAAGTCTAATGCTAAAGTAATGCTAGTGCTGTCTGTGAACTATAAATCCTGGTGGTTTAGCTTGCAGACTTAGGCACTCATTGTTGACATAAGGAACACTGTATTACATTAAAACAATATATTAAAGAAAGCAATATATCTTTTTTGAATCCTGGGTTACAGTTTATTTTCAAATGCAGAACTACTGAAAAATTGAGTGAAAATTAAAATGACAGACCATGGTACTGAATAGTTAGTTTACAAATTTACCATGGTATTTACATGGTAATCCAAGGTACTTCAAAGAACGATATGGTGTTACCATTGTAAACGTTAAAAAACATGGCATTGCCATGGTTATAGACAAGTCAAATGTTCAAAACCCAACAGAATATCGTAATTTCAAACTTGAAAACCGCAGAGATAATGGAACAATATTATACAATACAATATTTGTTGTCGTTTTGGCAGAGTTTGTGACAGTTTCCTGGGGGAAATATGTACCCATCACACAACCTTATTATATCCAACAGCTATATGTCACACACACAACTGCAGTTCCCAAGACATCTTACGCTGCCCTTGAGAAGCCCTTATACAACACCATTCTCTCTCTTTATCTCTTTCTCTCTCCCTCACACACACACACACACACACACGTTCGTGTGGCGCTCCTTATGAGGACTCCATATACATAATAATTTTTATACTGTATGAACTATAGATTCTGTCCCATACGCTACCCCTAAATCTAACCCTCATAGAAAACTTTCTGCACTTTTACATTTTCAAAAAAAAAACATCGTTCAGTATGTTTACTCATCCAAAATCGGATTATTTGGACTTTTAATAAGTTGTTTTATATATTAATATCATACCCTGTTAAAAACAAAACTGACCCTATACTCTAAATTAACCTAATGATGGGGGTCAAGAGTTACAGCCAAAATAAAAATAAGCCAAAACATAATACAAGAAGTGCTACATAAAATCGCAGATACAAACACACACAAAAATCTCCTT